>CM069859.1:125085515-125250515 GCA_036172795.1 Pelodytes ibericus
AGTTTAATCAAGTATGATAAATACATTTATAGACTATGAGCACATATGTTCTATAATTAGTTAAATTTTACACCAATATTATATATATAAATAAAAATTCACGAATTCATTATACAAATACATAGTCTCACAAATATAGTTTTTTTAGATTTTAAGTATAGTGTCGATAAACATATTCACGATTATAGTATAAGGACACATGATTCATAATTAATAATTAATACACACATTTTAAACACACAAAAATATACAAAACTCACTATATAAAATATATTGACTCACATAATAGTTAGCCATAGTATTAGTAATTACAAATTAAGCACAGGAAGTATTGATACCAATCAGTAAGTACATGACACACGAATTAGGGCAACGCAGTTTCACTCCGCATAATACATTAGACAGGGGGTTAATAATAATAAAAAAAAAAAAAAAGGGGCAGAAGGAGGGATTTCAGCAATATGGTGGGGAATAGACACTTTAAACAAAAGATTAAACAGTGAAGAAGAAGAGGAATTAGATGGAAGTATATGGAAAGGGGGTGAAAGAAAGAGGGAGGAGGGAAAGATGATGGGAACGATTTAAAGAGATAGGAGAGGGGAGTGGGATAAAAGGAAAGGGAAAAAGAAGTAGGTTCTATTAATAACTTAAATATCAATGGAAATGGGGTAGCTTTAACAGTGTAAATAAAGGTACTGTGGTTCAGATATAGACAGGTCTCCTACCGGGGCTGGAAGAAGATCTTTACTAGACTCACCGGCCCATAAAGACTGGCTCACAACTGAGCCAAATAAGTGTCCAAGGGTAAGACAGGTAGGACACACAAAAAAGTTATATCAAGTGCAAATGGGTATGTACTTGACACTGGGTAAACCAGTACGATTTTATGGGTTTTTTGTTGTGTTTGTATTGATGTCTGTGAGAGTTGGTTGCGTAGCGGGCTTCCCGGGTAGGCTGGAGGGGATACCACTTATTTCAAGGTAGCTTCCTTGAATGTCCAGGGACTAAACTCCCCCCAAAAACGTCAGCTACTGATTCAACAACTTAAACAAGATCATATCTCAGTGGGTTTCATACAAGAAACCCATTGGAAAGGTGACATGTCATTAATAAAGAATAATTTATTTCCTCATATTTTCCACTCTAACTATAAGAAGAAAAGGAGAGGTGTTGCAATAGTAGTTTCAAGAGACCTGGCTTTTACTGAGATATTCAGACTGCAAGATAGCTCTGGTAGATATCTACTTCTTATCTGTGATATACAGGGTCAAACATACTCATTTTTGAAAATCCACACAGATTTATTAACAACATAATCAATAAAGTACAACCCTATATTCAAGGCACCTTTTTAATGGGAGGAGATTTTAACTGCATCTTAGATGTGGAAATGGATAAAAAAAGTCCCCAGTGGGTCTTGTTTGAATCCCTCCCTGCGGAAAGGTGCCCATAAATTTCAGGACATAATCTCCAGAAATGATTTATACGATGTGTGGAGATCCTTCCATCCGGGAGAAAAGGATTATACCTTTTTTTCTAATCCCCACCTTTCGTATTCCAGGCTGGACTACTTTCTAACTAGACCCCATGTATTAAGATTCTGTAAAAGAATAGATATAAAAGATATAGCATGGTCAGATCGCTCAGTAGTTATTCTGGAAATAGTAATAACCAATGCACAGGAACAACGTTCAAACTGGAGATTAAATGAAAATATACTCACTGATAAGGAAAATACAGATTTCCTGTCTTCAATGTTTAAACTCTATTTTAAAGAAAATATTACTGAGAACATGTCGGGTCTAACAGTATGGTGTGCTTTCAAAAGTGTTGCTAGAGGCTACCTGATAAAATTGGGCTCTGAAATAAAAAAGAAACAAGGCGCTTCAGTTAATCAACTTTACTTGGAATTATATAAATTAAAGGCTGATAATAAAAAATCCCCATCCAAAACCCAGGCTTTATTAATAGACAAGATCACCAAAGAAATAAATGATCTTCTGCTTGCTAAGGTGAATTTTTCCCTTATGAGGCTAAATCAAAAATGGTACCATAAGAGTAATAAGGCAGATAAAATGCTAACAAATAAATTAAAAAATAGGAAGGCCAGAGCCAGAGTGGTTAATATTAAAATGGAAGGGAAAAGTAATACAAGCCCAAAGGATATCGGGAATGCGTTTAATAAATTTTACTCACAGCTGTATGGCCTTTCAGTGTCTCATCCTGGGTCTGAGGTGGATCAATACCTGCAGGGAGTTAACCTGCCCTCAGTATCTGCTGAGCAACTAGTTGATTTAAACATGCCATTCAATCTAGAAGAAACTTTGAAAGTGATAGATCATTTAAAGTTAAATAAGGCACCTGGTCCTGATGGATACCCAAATTTGTTCTATAAAAAATTTAGGATGGAATTGGGACAACACCTTACAGATATTTTCAATGAAATAAGGGATAAAGGTATCATGCCATCTGAATTACTACAGGCAACAATATCCCCAATATTAAAACCATCCAAAGACCCAACAGATCCGGCCAATTACAGGCCTATATCACTAATTAATACCGACATAAAAATATATTCTGCAGTAATTGCTAATAGGCTTAAAGCAGTTATTCCGCTGCTGATCCATCAGGACCAGGTAGGCTTTGTGGCTGGACGCACAATAGATAGTTGCTCAAGAAGGCTTATTGATCTCCTGGGACAGGCAGAGGCAACGCGGACTCCCCAGCTGGTCCTGTCACTGGATGCCGAAAAGGCCTTTGACAGGGTCAGCTGGGGATTCTTAAGTAAGATCTTGGAAAGATTTGGTTTGGATGGGTCAATTAGGACTGCAATTATGGCCCTGTATTCTGGTCCTGTGGCTAGAACCGTGGGTCCTGGCATCTCCGCGGATTGGTTTAAGATCCATAATGGCACTAGGCAGGGATGTCCCCTTGCTCCAATACTATACGTCCTTACCCTGGAACCCTTAGCAGTTAAAATCAGAAATAACTCCCAGATAAAGGGTATTGTAGTGGGTCAGCGTGATTTTAAAATCAGTCTCTAAGCTGATGATATTGTTTTAACACTATCAGACCCCAGAAACTCACTGGAGGCTTTGATGTTGGAAATTGGAGCATACGGGGTAGTATCTAATTATAAATTGAACATGGGAAAATCCCACATAATGCCTATTAACCTTGACAGTCTGACAATAGACCAGTTATCAGACGAATTTCCATTTGCCTGGTCGCGGGATGGATTTGAATATCTGGGGATATCTATAACCCCGAGACTGGAAGATCTAATGTTGAAAAATTTTGATATTATATATAAATACTCCCAAGAAAAATTATTAAAAGACTGGAAAGAGTTGGGCATTTCTTGGCTAGGACGGGTGAATATAATAAAATCTTACTTACTGCCTAAATGGTCCTATCTATTCAGAATAGTTCCATTAAGGATCTCAATCTTTAAATTAAGACTATTGCAAAATCTCATTCTAAAATATATTTGGGCTCAAAAAAGACCCCGAATAGCCAAGTCCCATATGCTAAAACAATCTAACAAGGGAGGATTAGCCGTCCCGTGTGTCACTAGATATTATCAGGCGACTCGTTTGTTCCATCTGCGGAGATGGCAGGACCCTACGGCCATAAGGGATCCATGGTATGATATTGAGTCTTATATACTTGGGTTCAAAGACATCTCTCAAGCATTATGGATAAATACCAAATTTACTAAAAAAATAATTGCCGAAATAACTTGTCCCCATTTGGGGGAATTGCTGGCTGATTGGCTTTTGTTTAAAAAGGCGAATAACATATTGGACAAAATACCACCCTCGTGCACGATAAAAATACTGGAATTAAACATTGAAAATTTGAGACTAGCAGGGTGGCAAAAATATCCCTCAGTTAAGATAGAAGCCCTTCTGGAAAACTCGTGGCCCAAAGCATTCCCACAGATCCAACAGGAACATCGGCTAGCGACCAATGACATTTTTAATTACCTAAGGCTAAAAAACTATTTAAATCAACATTTGATCAGAGATGTGGGAGATAAGAGATTCGCTAAGCTGCTTGATTTTTTTGATACTAAGCTAAAATGTATAAAAATTTCACGGTGTTTGGAGATTTTGTGCCTTCAGGATAAAGATAACAAACCGAGATCATGGCTGAACTGGGAAAACGATATAAAAGCAGATATCGATGGGAGAAGCACATTAAATCGATGGGAGAAGTTAAGAAGGCTATTCACTGCACAAACATCTTAGAACTACACTATAAGATTATACATAGGTGGCATTTAGTCCCAAAAATTTTGAATAAAATTGACCCGCTTGTATCGAGTCTGTGCTGGCGATGCAAACGGGAGGAGGGCACCTCTATACATATATGGTGGAACTGTGAAGTAATAGCTCCTCTATGGCGTCAGGTTTTTGAAAATATTTCGGACATATTGGAATGCAGAGTTAATCCTGAGATGGTCATTGCGATTCTGCATCTTAATATGTCACATCTTCCCTATAAAAAGAGGTACCTAATAATTCAGGTTATTCTAGCCACAAAGTCTGTTTTGGCAAGACTTTGGAGGCAAGAAAACAAACCAGTCTGGCTTCAAGTAGAAACACAAGTGCACTATCAATATAAGATGGAAAGGGGAATATCCTTTCAAAATGAGAGTAATACCAAATTCGAAGAAAAATGGAAGCCATGGTTTAAATGGATAAATGACTACGGTAACAACTAGATTAGATGGGAAGAGTGAAAAGGTGGGAGAGGGAAGTTTCGACCCTGGACATGATTAAAAAGAGAAAAGAATATATATATGTATATGTATATATATATATATATATGTATATAAATAAATAAATAACAAATAAATAAATGAATAAAAATAAAGCATGATAATAAAAACTGGTATATAAATATCTAATCCCCTCCCTCCCCCTGCCCGTGAATGCCTGCTACGCACCCCTTATGGTTCTCTCAGTGATTTGTAATATATGGTGTATGTATATTTGTATTGTCTAAATTCTGATGATTTAACAACTGTTATTTATCTCTGTAAACAGTTTCTGAATACTGTTGAATGATCAGATTATGTGATGTATGACTTTTTGTATTAATTAAAAGGAAATTAAAAAAAAAAAAAAGAAAAAAAAAAAAGTTACAACATTTAAGTTAAAAAAAATAAAAAAAAAAAAAAAAAAAAAATCAATTGTACAACAACAGACAAAAATGTATTTCATTTTTTCATTTATGATGTACATGCAGGTATATTCTCTCCTATTTTGATCCACCAAGAACCTTTGTTTGGACATTGTTTCCTACCAAATAAAGGGTTGGACAATGTATCATTGAAGTTATAATATATGATTTCTTACCTTGCTGAGAGTACACTTTCTTTGCTGATGTAAGCTTAATTTTGTTTCATTTTTGTTTAAATATAAATATCTCTTTATTTAGATTTTTTAAATACATCTCCCAAACCCCCCTTTTTAAAAAGACAAAAATTCCCCTCCAATTACTATATTACAAAGACTGAACCCAATACAGCAACAAAATCATGTAATAATTTACATTTAGCTTTTTCCCACATTTAAATCATCATTCCTCACAATATACAAGGAATCCATTAATCTTCAAAAGTTGGAATAATACCCCATTGGGTTTCCCCCAATTACCCATCATGTCTGCTGAGTGTCCTAACTGTTTACCTTAGTTTCTGGTCTCTTCCAACACAGAGTCCATATTATATCAGCATTTTTGCTAAAAAACAACAACATTTTTTTTCTCTTTTTAAGCTACTTCAGCTTATTGCCAGTTTATTTTTGCTTTGTATTTTTAGTTCTTGATGTATGTTAAAAAAAATTGTTCACTATATCATCCTTTTTTCTGTGTTCTGCACTTCTCTGTTTATTCTTTGTAGTTTTTTTTTGGATTCACTTTTCTCCCCCTTTTTTGCCTATTCATTTATTAATATTTTTTATGCAGCTTGTTTTTGCTGCTTGTAATTGTTTTGTGTTTTTTAAAGATGTAAAACAAATTTGTTCAAATGAACCATTTGTGTGCAGTCCAGCTTCTTCACATTACTGAAAATAAAATAAGGCACCTGAAATATACCGCAAAAACTGTGATGTGGGCTCCGGGATCTCGCAGTACTCAGGCGCAGGTACGAATTTGAAAATGAAGAAACGAATTTGATCCTGGAATCAGAGTACAAAACGAGCGGGCAATGCTTTACTATTGAAAAATCCTCTTTTTCCATCATGTGGGAAAGGGCACCACACACACACGTGGAAATGGACGCCTTACGCGTTTTGCGCCTCACATTGGTGCTTATTCATGGGCTAAACTGTTGGTATCGGGTTCCGCCTTATATACCAACTCCCATCATACATTTCTGTGGTTTTTTGTGTTTTCTCTTAAAGTGAACGTAATTTGTGATTATACAGAATTTTAAAAACAGATTAAAAACAATGCAGTTTTCCCTGGAGCACCAATCAAACACTTTTATAAAGTACTTTTATGGAGAATAATCCATTTGCTTGTATCACTATCTTTTAATTCGGAACTGTGCTTCACATTACTGCCCCTGGACAGAAATGAGGTTGAATGTTGCAGGTAATGTGGGCATGTCCTCTTGTTTAGCATTCATGTGAAACATTTGTATGGGTCTAGATAGGGTGTGGTATGTGGTAACAACAACAACAACCATAAAGCACAACAACAACAACCATAAAGCAACTCACTTCCTTCTTGTTCCTGAGTCAGGCATTTAATCATAGGTCCTATATGTTGCTCATGTTGTGTGAAACGCATGAGGTAGCAGTTCTCATAAACTGATTTTTGGCGTTTTCTGTGTGTGGAGCCTCAGTTCTGGGGTGTATCGGCAATGTTTGTTTCAAATAAATGAAAACATACGTTTATTTCTTAAGTAAAATTTTAATTCCAAAATTGTAGTATATTATTCTTTTTGCTTTTCTATTAGTAAAATCGTCGATGTCACCATTGAAGTCTATTTCATCACTCAGTTGCTATTCAATAGAATTTCTTAAAGGTACTCATTGTAGATCTATGGTAATTTTTAATCAATTTTAATTTAGGAAAACCCCTAGTCACAACTAGTAACTCTTACAGCAATTGTGAGGAAATTTTGCAGTAGTATTACAATATTTGGAACTGAGTTCTCAAAACGGTATTTTCTTAGAAACTGCAAAGTCATCTTGCCTAGCAGCAACAGAAATAAAACTCTGAAGTCATTTTCTCTCAACAAGGAACTCTTCCTTATTAAAGTCATTGTTATCATTATTTAGTTGACATTTGTATTCTTTTATACTTGTATTCTTATATATTTTTTCAGAAAGAGCATAAAGCTGTGGAAATCTTGTGGTGATTTCTTGGATCACTCTCTCCAGCAAAAAAAAATAAAATCTCTCTTCAGCATTTTGTGATTTTTACACTGACGATCTGTGACTATACCCAGATCATCACAAATTTCTTTGGCGTAAGCTACTGAATTGTTATGTAGTTAGTCCTTAGATTCCATGAAATATGCTTTTAAAGCCTCGAGTTTTATTCAAATCACAATGTTGTATAATTAGCCCTTTGATTTGGGTTAAGACCCGCGTGTCATTCATTTCTATAACAGCGGATTCCCACAAGCCAAGAAAGCGCAAGAATGAAAATGATTGTAACGCAACAACTAGCATGCCAGCATCTGACCTGGTAACTCTATTTTTTTCTTCACCAGATTTTCAAGTGATTGATTTTTACAACACTCACAACATCACCCCATGCCTTCTTCCCAGTTTCAATACACACTTGACACTTTGATCAGTGACTGAATTCAGAATATCCCAGCGATCTGTTAAAACATAAGAAAGTGACCAATCACTACACAGTTCAAAAAAGTAGCAGCATTCACATCAACAGAAGCTGTGTGTACAGTTGACAAATTAAGTAAGTGATTTGTACACACAACAAATTTTGCTTTTCCATCAATTCCCTTGATGCGTTTCTGAACGCCAGTATGTTGAACAGCTATGATTACTATATGATACCAGCGGTATCATGTGATTGTCTTCTACAATTTTGAATAACAATTCCATCTTTTTAAATTTTTTGCAAAATCATAGAAATTTTCTTGGTGGTTTTAGCTTTCATTTCAATGAAATCAACAAATGATCCTTTATTTCTATCGATAATTACATAGCATAAAACTTGGCATATTTGATCCTTAAGGGAAATAGAAGGGCTATCGAATATCATACAAAAATAATTTGCTTCTTTTACCTGCTCAATAACTTTGCTTCTTATTTTTTTGCCCAACATTTCTATAAACTCGTTCTGAATAGGATTTAGCAAACATTTTCCCATTTTGATTTTTGGAATATGATCGAATAACATTGGATACAATTTTGCCAACAAATTAACTAATTCTAAAAAAAATCCTCTATTTCCCATTGATTCAGGTTCATCATCATCAGTCTTGTAATCAGTGGTGTATCTTGGTTTTGTGCTGCCCTAGGCACACAAAATTCGGGTACCCCCCCACCCACGTTGCAGACCTACGACATGTCCCAACAACCATGTTGCACACCCACGACATGCCCCATCACCCAATTACATGCCCCCATCACCCCGATTAATTGGAAGGAGATAATGTTTCCTTAACGGTGGGGGAGGGATTGAAAATGTTTGAAGCACCAGTAGCAAGTGCCTTGTTTGCCTTATGGAAGATACATTACTACTTGTAATTAATTTCTTCTCAGTGAACTTTAAAGCCAAATTTTGTATAGCTTGGAATCTAATGATATGCAACAATCTTAAAGCTATCTCCCTCCACTTCTTTACTTCCTTTTCAATTTTTTCTTCAATTGTTGCTCCATGTCAGATTCTAATTTTTAACTCCTTACGTTGTGTCACCCTAGATTCATGGTCAAATATTTTAAGATTAAGTTACAACCACTTGATGAATCCATCCGCAGAATAAAAATGTAAATGATGACTCCTGTCTGCATAAAAGCAGTTAAGAGCTTTCTTTGTAGAAGAGTACACCTGGATCTCAAATATTTTCATTATTTGGCAGTGTTAAAAAACAAAACATAAAAAAACTACTTGCAAATAAGTTTTCTGTTTCATCCTTTGATTGACACACCCTCAGGAATCACCAAAATAAGAATCTAGATGTTGAACCACAGTTGCACCTGGATCCGTATATAATTGTTAATCTTACTTGGCCAAAGACCAACATCTTTTACATCAACACCTGGATTTTTTTTTGTTCGTTACACTCCTTATTGCTTGTTGAAGCTGTAGAATCACTAGACTTTGCCGAAATTGCTTCAGCAACAGTAGTAGTAGTTTCACTTTCGCAACTGAGGTAATCCAGTAGTGCAGTAGTGCACCTTCATTCTTTTATGATTCTTCCATCCTAGCCTTTTTTTTCTTCTAAAGGCTGCACCAATTTATTTTATTTGCTTCATCTTCACCAAGTAAGGCTAGACTAATAAGAATGAGAAACATATTCATAACAACTAGTAATTAAATAAGGAATAACAGGGATAAATAAATCACATTTAAAACATTAGTTTGTGTAGTCTGCATGCCTACAAAACTGTGATACTCTAACCTCAGACCTCAGAAAAACAAAGAACAATGTAAAATCACAAAGATATACATGACATGCAAATAAGTCACTACTCATTAGACTGGTATGCGATTTCACCACAGCAGAGGAGATGCCGCCCCCCCCCCCCCCAAAGTCCTGCCTGGGGCATTGAATCAATTTTGCTGTTGCTGTATAGAAGACTCCTGAATGGACTGAACTGGCAGGATAATCAGGCCTAGATGCCTGCTGGTAGTAATATAGGACTGAACTTCCTGAAAAAGACTGAGTGTGGGAGCAGTTCTAAGTAACAACTAAAAGGTTTGGGAGGCTCTGTGAGTCTGTTTACTTTGAAGGCCATTTATCTGAAAGGAGCAAGCGAATACTGAGCCAGGTGAAGTCAGGTGAGCAGCTTTTAAAGTGATCAAGCTTCTTAAGTGTTGGAGCTGTGTAAGGGGAAGTTGTTCTGTGCTAGTTCACCCCAACTTGTTTGCCAGATTGTGTGAGGATGCTGGGGAGATTATCTCAGAAGAGGCATTTCTGGGGCAGGCTGATTCTCCTAGCAGCCAGGTGAGTAGCCTCCTCAGCACAGTTGGGAGCCAGGACTCTAGGAAGGCTATACAGGTAGTGGTGGTAGGGGATTCTATTATTAGGAAGGTAGATAGGGTAATCTGTCGCCAGGCCCCCGAATGGCGAACTGTATGTTGCCTCCCGGGTGCTCTGGTTCAGCATGTTGCGGACCGGGTAGACAGATTGTTGGGAGGGGCTGGGGATGATCCACCAGTCTTAGTACACATTGGTACTAGTAACAAAGTTAATGGTAGGTGGGGTGTCCTTAAAATGATTTTAGGGAACTAGGAAATAAGCTGAAGGAAAGGACCTCCAAGGTAATATTCTCTGAAATATTACCAGTACCACACGCTACATCAGGGAGACAGTGGGAGCTTAGGGAAATTAATGCGAGGTGGTGTAAGCAAAGGGATTTGATTTCTTGGAGCACTGGGCAGACTTTGCAGTCAGCTACAGGCTCTATGGACGGGATGGACTGCACTTCAATAATGAGGGGGCTAAGGTATTAGGGGAGAGGATGGCTAGGATGGGAAATTATTTGAAGGATTTCTAAAGGTATATCAGAATATAATTAGTAAAAGTCAGCATGGTTTTGTGAAAGAAAGGTCTTGTCAAACAAACTTAAAAACATTCTATGAAGAAGTAAGTAAAAATATAGATCTAGGTGTGGCAGTTGATGTGATCTATTTGGACTTTGCTAAAGCATTTGATAGTTTTGAGGCAAATGTATGTATTTGGATTGAAAATTGGCTAAAAGGTAGAATGCAGAGGGTTGTTGTAAATGGAAAATCCTCAAATTGGACCAGGGTATTGAGTGGAGTACCTCAGAGGTCTGTTTCAGGCCCTCTTCTTTTTAATTAGTTTATTAATGATCTACCACGTATTGCTCAGAACCATGTCTCAGTTTGCTGATGACACTAAATTAGGTAAGGTAATACAGACTAATCTTGATGTTTGTTCTTTACAGAAAGATTTGGACAGAGCGGGGGATTGGGCAATTAAGTGGAAAATGAGGTTCAATATCGACAAATGTAAAGTTATGCATTATGGCAAAAATAACTACAAAGCAACCTATACTTTAAATTGTATTTCCCTGGAAAAAAATACTAATGAAAAGGATTTAGGAATAATTGTAGATAACAGACTTGGCAACAGCGCTCAATGCCAGTCATCAGCTGCACGGGCTAATAAGATATTGGCATGCATCAAACGAGGTATAGATTCACGGGAGGAGGATATCATCTTGCCTCTTTACAAATCAATGGTAGGACCTCACCTTGAATATGCAGTACAATTCTGGGCACTGGTTCTTAAAAAGGATATTATAGAACTAGTGCAAAGGAGGGCTACAAAATTAATAAGGGGATTGGAGGATCTTAGTTATGAACAGAGACTTAAAAAATTGCATTTATATTCGTTAGAAAAAAGGTGTCTCAGAGGGGATTTGATAACATTATATAAATATGTACAGGGCCAATATAGAGAGCTCTCCAGTGACCTGTTCATTAACATAAATGTACAAAGAACAAGAGGTCACCCCCTGAGACTGGAAGAGCAAAGCTTTCATAGACAGCAAAGGTAAGGACAATAAAGTTATGGAACTCACTGCCAATAGAGGTGGTGCTATCAACTACAATAGATGCATTTAAAAATGGTCTGGATGGTATTTTTTTTTAGAAAAGCAGAACATACAGGGCTATTAATAATATAATAAGCATTGATAATAGAGCTTATTGATCCAGGGAGAAATCTAATTGACCTTTGGATTCAAGAATGAATTTTACCCCTAGGTGGCGAAATTCGAAATTGCTTCCTTGGGGGTTTTTGCTTTCTTTTGGATCAAAAGCGGGAATGATAGGTAGAAGGGTTGAACTTGATTGACTTGTGTCTTTTTTCAACCTGAAGTACTATGTTATTATGTTAATATTTACCTATATATCGATCATCTATCTATCTATCTATCTACACATAATTTTGAGACATTGTATCTTTTCCTGAATCCATTATTGTTTGGACCAAGCTTGCAAATAATTTTTGAGGTATAAATGGTGAAAGCGCTTGAAGAAAGAGAAAGTGATAGCATTGCGAAACAATGCAAAACAGCAAGGTAAGTACATGTAATAAATAGGCTATTTAATACAATAAAATTGCAAAGAAACCATAGTACCAGAGTTAGCCTTGACTGTGTGCAATGACTACAACCATTTATGTCAATAGGGGATATTGGCATCACTCAGACATTAACTGATTAATGCTTTTAGATTCTATGATAGATTGCTGCAAGTCTGGCTGCTGAATTTATACTATATCTAGTTGGCATTTAAAAAATATATTAATGGATGTAATAAATCTGGGCCTGCACTTTGGGAAGACATGCAACTCATAGACACTATTAAATGTACACACGTCCGAAAAAATAAACACATCTCTGGGAAACTGTTAGCTCTAAACCTGTACGGTTCCAGTTCTTCTCTAGCTCTAAACCTGTACTGTTCCAAGAATCATGAGTTTTTCCAGAGAAGTGAAGTTATTCCACATAGAAATGTATACAGAACATTACATTAAGCCATGGTATAGCTATACTTGTAATTGTACTAATGTAAATATAATAATGTGTATATATGTATTTATTACAAACCGTTGGTTTAAAAATCTTGGTGTAAAGAAATATATATTTAATCATCAGAAGAGAGTCATCCAGTTACAACTAGATTTTATTTTAGGCTTACTAAGTGCATTTTATCTAAATAATATTGATGAACAAACCTGCATTGTATGCCAAACATAAGCTCATTTCCTCAGTAGAATTATCCTATTTATTATTTATTTTATAAAAGCCTGTGCAAGATAATGCAAGGGAATATGATGCTTAAATATTTAATTGCTTTTTTTTTGAAAAAACAAAAACAAAAAAAAAAACTACTGTAATTATTGCAATTAATTCATTTTTGCCTATAACAGCTGAAAGATGAAAGCAGACTAGTAATTACATTCAGTTTCAATGACTCAGCAGGTCATGGCCGAGAAATAGTCTTCAACTGCATGAAGCATAAACCAGCTTAGAGGAAAAGGTTACATATTAAAACATGTTTCATTATGCTGTTAAAAACCTATTTTAAATTAATTTTTTCATTGCATACTGCATGTCAATTTCCATTAACAATTTGCAAAAAGTGTAATTAGGAACAAGTATTTGGGTAAATTTGTAGTGTTTGGACGCTACTATCATGGTTGCAGGGGTCGACAGGGCAGCCGGGCCCCCTTCAGTCACTGAATCTGGGTTAAATGAAAAAGCAGGTGTGTTAAGCTATCTGACAACATTTAAATGTTAAAAACTGCACATATTAATGGAAGAATGGGATAAATCGCTTCATTAATGCCAACTATAAATAAATAAAGTAGTGTTTTTCCCCATGTAGTTATATAATTTGTCTTATCATTGTGTGGTTTTTGTTTTCTCTTCGGGTTAATTTCATAATGGTATAACATGTGTTAGGTAGAAGCATGTATAAAATGTGCCATGGGAACTGATGGAAAAATTAATAACTCAGTGGAGCTCTGTGATCCTTTGTTGCTTATTTTTTACAGGAAATACACTTGTTCTGTTGCTATTAGGAGTCTAACCTAACTAAACCCAGGAGAGCTTCATTCACATGAAGTATCTTTATCCAGTGTTCTGTATAGCTGTACACTGTAGCCGAAATAACCATTAATTGTCAAGTTTAAAGCACAAATTCCCTTAACTATGTAACCAAGGTGTCTTTTGTAATTACAAATTAATCAGTGTACTTCTGTCAACCAAAGGCCTGTGCCCACTATTACATGTCTATTTAGGCCTCTAATAGAGAGAGCAAAAGAGAGAATCATTTTATTTGGATTTTCAAAATCTTTTCCCTTTTTGTTTTGTCCTGTTATTTCCCACTAGTATTTTAATATGCCTCGGTCTGTGTCTTGTCATCTAAATCACACAGTATTATATTAGTACAACACTACTGTTTTATTTAGAAAGTCTTTTGGCTTCCCTTCTGGCATATTGACAATAGTCAATTTTGTTTCTCTAATAATCACTATCAACATTATCTGATAATGTCACCAGATGGCTGGCTCTACTTTATGTGTGTTGGCTTCTGATCATTTGGTACATTTATGTTCATTTAAAAGATCATTAACCGATCTCTGGTGCTGACATGAAACACAATTTGCAACTTGTATATTTAGGTCTTGGCTCTTTTTGCTGCCTCATACTTAAAACAAAATGTTTACAATGAGAAAATTGCTTAGGCTAACCAAATATAAGATTCATTAAGATCTGCAGCTGCTCTTGGAAATGTCTCTGTAGAGCTATGGTGAGTCTATTTACATTTAGCTCAATTGACCTACAAATTCTGTAAGAGAATGGGCATGTTAGAAAAGACCTATTATTTATGTAATGGAACATGCACTTCATTTCTGTGATTGCACCATCAAAGTGGGATTCTAAAGCACAAGGTGATCCAAGTGAAATTGCAATGCACAGCTGGTTAATGTTTTCAAACTTAATTAACCTTTGGGTTCTTAGTCACAAACCTGGCAGCATAAATAATGGCAGCACAGAGAGAATTGAATCTAATTTATTTCTTTTTATAAAACTATGAACGATCTAGATTAATGCAGGGGTGCCCACTGTTTCCTGAAGTTGGCTACATAATCAGAAATATATTTTTGGGGTGAAATTAGGGTTGCCCCTCAGACTCTAGTGTCGGATCTGGACCATTTTTTGAGGTGTGAATTGAAAAGGGCATTTCAAAGGACAAGATCCAAGAACTAAGATGGGGGTGTTTACTCCAACAGTCAGGTTGATCCCTATTGACACTAGACAAAGTTGGGGTTGGAGACCCCAGTCAGCATAGCTGAGTCAGTAGCAGGAGAGCACACAATTATCAATAATTATTGAGTAAACAGCCATAGAAACAAATAAACCACAGGCAAGGAAAAAAGAAGATTGAAGGCTTTTAAATTTCCCTCTGCATTCAGTAATGTCCTCAGGAAATAGAAAGGTGGAGATCAATATGCACATTCCATCTTAAGTAGAAGTAAGAGCATGAAGATGATATTCAATTAATATGTAGAATCCCCAGTGTGCTGCCCATGTGTGCGGCTTACAAACTAGCCAGTAATAAATTTGGAGTTAGGCTAATGTTAATCTCTATGCACCCCGTGCACCCGCCCAGAATCGTCCCTGTTTGCACTCTACTTGTCTGTTCCTGTAATGATGATTCTTGTAGATTTTATGGTATTTGTATAAGATCTATCTCCCTATGTAATTGTGATTCAGTGCTCAGTTCTACCCCCCCACACACACTACTCACCTTCTTCTATTTTCTGTACCTACTTATCCACACCCTACCACTTCTATATATTTACTGTTCGAAAATATAATAAACAATTATTTATAACAAAAAGAAAACTGTGCAGCAATTAGCCTTCAGATCTCACTGGCATTCTTTTCTTCTCATTTCCTGATCAGACGTTGGCTATCATTTTGTACATTTGTATGGAAGATATTATAAAACATTTTAGTTAACACATGTACTAGATAATATCTATCATAGTAAAAAACAAAGTGTATCAGAAAACTAGTCAACAAAACACTGATTCTTTATATGTCATTCTTTAATAAGAAATGGTTTGGTTTTGGAAATTGTGTGGGACATAAACGTCCATCTGGATGTCTACAGGCAAGATGTGGCACTTAAGGATTTGTTGGGGATTTGTTCATGGTGCTCATTCAACCTGAAAATCCTTCATGTTTTTTTTCCGGTTTTTTTTTAACATCAGTTTCCCATCACCAAACAAAACAGGAGAACAGTAAATTAGTTGGAAAACAGTAGGATTAAATAAAAAAAAATAAAAAAAATGTTCTCCTTGCACTGCTGCTATTTTGCACTTGGAAACTTTACTTGTTTATTTCTCCTGAGGAAGCCGGGTATCACCGGTGAAACGCGTTGAGAACATCAGATTTTTCGCCTCGGAGTGGTGGGAGTTGGAGTTGTACACGGACTCTCCCCCAGTTGCGAGCTCATAGTGCTCATGTGTATGTGCCTATGTTTTTGTAAGTGTCATTTTGTATTTAATTTGCATTTTATTTGGATACTGCGCCATTGGCTTTTTATTCTTTTATAGATTCTTTAAAAGAAGATTTTTTCATGAACGTGAGGATCATCATTTCTATATGTTGACAGGCTTTTTAAGAAGATTAGTTTGTGAGTGCATATATACTCCACTATATACCTCCTGTCACACCATACAGTGTTATACTATGATCCATTGCTTTTTCTCTCCCACGTTTTTGCACTCCCTTATCTGTTGTGTTGCTGTTTCAACAGCAATAAATCTATTACACTTTATTTGTAGTTTTTAGAAGATTCGAGGAAACTGATTAGACAGATTTATTTATTTGTCTTTTAAAGATGCAGTACTTATCTATTTAACATTTTAACAATGTAGCAGGGTTTCAAAACGAAGTGGACCTACACCATTTACACTAATAATAACAACAAAGTGTTTAACTGGGAAAGGTCTTGCCACGGACACTGGTGTAATGGATGGACACTTTGCCTGTCCCTAATTATGACAGTGGGACATCGGTTCCCCGATCTTGAGTGTCCAGTATAAAGCAGGAAAGGTGAAGGATATGTACCTACTAGTCTTGATGCAATCAAAACTACTTGTCTACTAATTCACTTTGGGACTGAAAATACTATTTTCCAGCAAATTAATGCATAACAAAAATGCCTAACCCAGGAGGCTAGTACACTTGTATAGAAAAAGTTTACCCTGTTAAGTACACATCACTCAAATGCTGCTTTTTTCATTAAACCAAATGTTACTTTAATGACTTCTTTGCAACAGAGCTGTAAATTGTATGTCTCAGCATTAAGAACACCATTTCTCCCAAGGTCCCACAGCTATATTCATTAAAGTTAGACAGAAACTTTCAACTTTTACTTGGTTGGAAAGAATCACATGCCCTGCATGAGGATATTACAATCCCCCACTTATATATAGTAATGAGAGAGAATGCATCTCAGCCATGAAATAATATGAAGTCATTTTCACAGAGCCAAAAATAACAGATTAATGCAAATGGAAAAAAAAAGTGTCTGCAGAATATTTCACAGACTCCTATGAATCCTTTTAACTTAAGAAAGTTAAGAAATTCATAAAAACGAGGGGAGACAAAATATATATATTTTAGATTTTTTAATTTTCACTTTTTATGATTATGTTTTGACACGTTTCATTGTAATAACAGGTGAGTTAATGTTAGACTTTGTTATAAATGAACAAGTGCTACTGCTTTTCCAAAACCAATTTTTTTTTTATATTTCTGTGGTAAATTCTCCTTGACACAGAATAAAACTGGATATATTGAAGAAGCTTGGGATGTGTCACGATACAATCATATGCGTTAACTTTTCTTTCACATAATATTCCACCACAAAACAGCAATTAAAGTGACTTAAGATACACTTTGAGTTCTATGTTATTATTATAGATCAGTGTACACAAAGTCTGTAATTAAAGAGAGGATATTAGCATGTAACGTATAGCACTTGCGGTGTCTGTGATTTGAGAACCTAATCTTTTTATCACATAGTGTATTTTAGGTGTTTTATGAACATAATGAATTAAATAATATTTTGAAGGGGGTAGTTTAATTATTGGCATTAGGTTTTGGAATGATATGCCGGTTAGATAATTTTTTCTAACTCAGCTGTTAATCACTAAGTGTTGGGACTAGAACCAGGGAGGGGAATGGACAAGCTAGGGATGATAGGTAGGCACCGTTCACATCGAGGAGTATGGGCTCAGACCCACAATAACAAAGTACCAAGGGATTAGACAGAGGCAGAGTCAGAGAAGGTCCAAATGGTCGGGAAAGGCAGACTAGGTTCTTGAGCGGAGAAAGGAAAGCCAAGGTTGGGATTATAGAGGGCAACACAGTCCAGAAAACAATCCAAGGTCAGAAGCCGGGAGGGAAGGCAGGGACTAGAAGGTGGGACAATATAACAGTAGGGAAAGCATGACCCTAGCTTGAAAACAAGCAAGCACTAACTGAATAGTGCTTGCTCATTTTATGGCATGTCAGGGGACTGACTCCTCCCCTCTCCCATCAAGGAATAGCCCACCGCCTGCACAGGAGTGGGAGGAGCATTCTGCCTCCTCACTCCCATTCCCTCTGCGCTCTCCAATAGGTTGCGCAGCATCCCCACGAAATGCTGAGAAGTGGGAGCCGGAGACATGGGAAAGGAGACCCACGAGGGAGCAGTGAGGTGTTGGAGCATGACCCTAAGTTTTGCAGTTTAGTTTTTGTGAATAATCACAATAATTCCCACAGGTTTTGCAATTACATATTAATACATTATACATCGATCAGCCATAACATTATGACCACTGACAGGTGGCATGGTGTCAGAGGCAGTGTGATGATTTGGGTAATGTTTTGTGGGGAAGCCTGGGTTCCTTCCATTCATTTGAATGTTACTTTGATTGTTGCGGAACATGTACACCCTTTCATAGAAATAGTATTCCCTGATGTCATTGACCTCTTTAAGTGGGATAATGTGCCCTGCCACAAAGCAAATACAGTTCAGGAATGGTTTGAGGAACACAGCAATGAATTCAAAGTGTTGACTTGGCCCCAGCTCTCAATCCAGTGGAACATCTGTGGAATGTGCTGGAAAAATAAAGCAGATCCATGGAGGTCCCACCTCACAACTTACAATACCACAGCACACCTTCAGAGGTCTAATGGAATGCATTCCTTGATGTCAACTCAGCAGTTTTCATTTTCAAATACATCAAGAAGAAATTTGCAAATGTGATTAGCAGTTCAGAATAAAAAGTCAGATATCCACAGGAAAAAAATCTATAAGGTTTAAAAAAGGTATTTAATCTTAGGCTGCTCAGTTTACAATATGAACAGGAATTTATTTGGTTCCTGTGCAAGTCAAATCATTTGACCTGCCATTTAACATTTACATGCTTCAAAAGACATAATTAGCAACAATGATTCAAAAATTAAAAAAATAAGTCATATATTTGCTAAATTATGTTTTCTTGTGTATTGCTTTTTTAAATTTGTATTTACCTATGTAAATTGATATAACGATTAAGCCTTTAGAAGTGCATGATGGTTTTAACAAAACGTTGTCAACTTGTAAAGAATGTTGATTTCTCCTATTCAGAGAAAGGAAATGCTTGATTTAGGCAATAACCCTTGGTTCTGGCCTACAAAGTTATGCCCTTCTCAGTAAGAGAAACACACTAAAGATAGGGAACTTCTCTGGCAAAGAATTCTTCGGTTCTTTTCAAATACACAATTATGTTCTTGGCGTTTTCAGTTTTTTCCATTTCGCATTTTGTGCACATAAACCAACAGTTTAAAGCTGAAGTTAAACTTCCCTCTCTCTCGTTTCCTTTCTCTCTGACTAATGATGCCTGTCAACTGCACAATTTTCACATCTGGCACAGATGCAAGGAGAGAGAAATATTGAGTTGTGCATCTAGATGCACTTTCAGAGACCTTTATATGTAGCCAACAATATAATTCATTTTAATCTGGGAGCAGCCTGCAAGTTTGCTGCATTTCATAAATTTGATAAACTTGCTGGGATACCTATCTAGAAGGAGCAAAACAGATGGCACTGTTGCATAAGAAAACATTTATTTACAGTGGGTAAAATCACCTAGTCATTTAACTACGCAGCTATTCCACAGAGTTTATAACCAGAAATATTTATGTACTTATCGAAAATCAAGCAGTGAGCATTCATCTTTCACCCTACCTACAAAAGTGTGAAATGACATTTCCTTGACCTAATATGTCTCTTCCTAGCTTCCATTTGAGTGTTCACATATTAATTGCCTTAACTAATGAAAGACCTTCTTTGCTTAACATTTTAAGCTCTCAGTTGTGTCAGGTACATAGCAACCGTTAAAGGGTTGTCGTAAACACATGCCAAAAAGCATGTGTTTATGACATTATCTTGTAGCTTGATATGCAAATTTCCCATTTCCCATTGAAAGTAAATTTGCATATGAAGCCACAGGTGATGTCATAAACAGCAGGCTGTACAGACACGTATAAAACACATTATCCTCTCAATTTGTGCATTTGCTTGCAATTCTGCTGTCACAATTAGTATATCATTTTTTATTAACGACATACATTCACAGTATAAACAATGTTTAGGTGACAAAGTCAAGCGGTATATGTTTCTCAGCATCATGGTTTTGTTAACATAGCATTCAAAAATGTATGTTCACAAAGTTATTGTAATCAACTGATAATAGAAGTAGTACAAAAAGTATCATATTAATCTTTGTTACAGGCTTTGTCTTAGTATAATCCATGCCAGATAATACACATCTACACATTAATACACAATAATATACATGAATAATAGAGTTACAGTCAACCTATGTTTTCATTTAATGGGAAAAATAAACAAATTTGTGTTGTCCTTAATGTTTCATTTAATAACAATACAATGATTATAGTATTCTATTACATAAAAATGCTACAGGTATTGGAGCTTGGCTTTGCCCCATGCATGCATTAAGCACTAATGTTTTAAGTTTACACACTATCAATAAATCATTGCAGGTTTCCCAGTGATCTAAATAGTCTGGAATTTAACAAAAATGGAAGGAGTAAAGGGATAATGACCAGGTGTAGACACCAACGTTGCACATAGTGGGCATTTACTGGGGTCTGTGATAACCAATTTAATGATGTTTTATGGACCTTCACAGATCTTGCCAACTTGTGTCCTATGGACATTTCACCTATCCTTGAGCGTGATCTAGCAAGTGTGGACTCCATTCCTTAGTTTGTCTCCTGCTAAATACACTCAGCAGTATTACGTTGACATGCTGGAAACAACAATTAACTTGATTTCACCACCACGTAAAATCTTGCGGCACTTTTTGCACTACTCCTATGTTAGTTCACCACGATTTATTTTATATTGAATAGACATCATAGTGATAGCAATGTGGACACAGAAAACAGACAAGGTTAATTCTCAGTTTAACTCCATTGCATCATAAGGAAGTGTGAGCACCCCATCTCCTGATAGCACAGATTGTCATAGCTAATTGCTTTATATAAGGTTTTCTCATGTGGTACCCTTTAATGTAAAAGGAAACATGAGGTATAACTTTTTTTTTTTTAATGGCCAACATGCATTTACAAAGCAATCATCAGTGAATTCTATAGCAAAAAATATTGATAACACATTATAAGAAGAAAAGTAAAGTGATTTGTTTTCCTTTATTGATGATGAAAATAGTGTTAATGGCAGTATAAACACTGCTCATATTAGCAATGCTGCCTAAGAGATGTTTGTACTATAAAGTCACAAAAAAATATCTATCCATCCATTCCATACTAAATTATAACTCGAAATGGATAAACTCCACTTGACATGGGTTTGCTAAACATTTTATTTAATGGTGAACTCCTACTCTTTTTGTGCAAAAGCACCTAATCTTCATCTAGCAGAGATACCTGTATCAATGTGTTTTAAGTGATATTTTTTTAGAAGACGTATATTTACTGTACCCTAGCACTGACTCACATCTATCGTACAATAGTTATGGCTTACCTTTCACTGAATATTAGTCGTATTGTTTAAATTCAGTAATTCTTTTTGATTTAGGAGATTGTAGCAATATTCTAAATCTCTTTCCATGTGGAATGCATAGTAGATACATTTTAGTAATCTTTTACACATCCCTGACTAAAACTGTTGCTAAAAGTCAATTTTTTATTTTTGAACTTCTGTTAATGCTTTTTTTTGCAGTTGTACTTATTGAAACTAGGACTCCAAGTACATAAAAAACAAAAGTATTGCTAATGAACTAATTAAGGCCAACCATTTTATTATTAATAGAATAAAATAGACCAGCAGGTGCAATAAATAAATACTGAAATAAAACTACATTCTTTTTTTACTATTCAAAAGTCTCTCTGTTGATATTATTGTAGTGATCCTAGAGCAATGTAAGCCGTTTTATTGTTCTACTATTTGGTTATAGTGATTTTTTAATTTTTTTTTACTTGAATCTTACAAATACCTTTGGCTGAGAATATTAACGTATAACCAGTTTTTGTATTTTATTACGAGCATTACCTTAATGGCACTTCATTTAGTTTTAAGTATACGTATAAGTATAAGTATTTCTGTATACACAATAAAGCTTTTATCTGAGCATTTAAAGCCATGTGATCTGATAATCTCACCTGGGCTTTGTTAGTTTTGTATTATTTTGTATTTTACTTTGCTAATAATGTTAAATTAAATGTTTTTGCCACTATTGCCTTTGCTTTATTTGTAGGTGATAAGCAAATGCTCTTTACTGCACAGGAGTCATATGATATGGAAACATTTATGCAACCAGTAATAAATAACATTGTGTATAACAAACACAATTGTCCTAGTGTAATTGCACCAAGAAAACTGTTTACTAAATCACTTGGCACATAACACAAGTCAGAAGATAACAGCAAACGCTGACAAACTTCTGTTTTTTTATCCTACAACCTCACATCTTACTCCCCAGTCTTCTTAAAGATGTCCAAATTTATGGAAACTAAACCATTTAAGTCAGAAATCCTTAAAACTGTCAAAAGTCTCGGCACTTTTTTTCCATTTCTTTATTACATTTTCCTTTTTTTCTTTTAGATACATGATAAATAAACTGATATCATCAAACATTTCAATACACAATCAAATATTCAGAGGATTAATGTGTTTTAACTAAACAGAAGAAAAACATATATAATTAACAATCACTTATTTGAAATATTCAGACATCATATGATGTATATATATATATATATATATATATATCTCTACGAAACACTACAGAAAGAGATTTAGAAAAACAGAAGTTTCCCCACATAAGCTAGATCGGTCCCATAAAATTTATAAAACATTTTCCCCTACACTATCTTTTTTCAGACCACATTGATTGCATTGTCCAAACTATTTTTTCACTTACTAAAAACATATGTCCTTATAAATATGCATCTGGGGACAAAGCCTCTCTAGACTAAAATACTGCTTACTGCCTTTTAAATATGTATTTATTTGCCAAGATTGCTTTTTAAGACATAATGTTTTGCAAGCTTTTTAACTGTGAATTGATTCTGCCACCTATGCTGTCTATGGCCAGGACGCCAGGACTGCCCACACTAGCTGAGTAAAAGTAATTTCCTTTTTGCTGCAGGATTCAATGAGAATAATTGCATTAAAATAAGTGGAATTTCCTGTCTCTCTAGTGATGTCATCAGACAATGTGTTGCATTGTTAAGCTATCCTACTGTGTACAAGAGCAAGGTCTCTCAGAGTCCACATAATGTATTCAATTGGAAGAGCATAGGAAGTTACTAAATGAAAGAAAACTTTACATCCTCAGTGTCTATATAATCAGTGCAGAGTAATCACTGGGGGCAGAGTAATCACTGGGGGAGGGCTTGAGTCAAATATTAAAAATGTGATTTGTGCAGTATGCCTGCATCAAATCAACTGGAAAAAAGCTTGTGCACTATACAAGCAGTAATCTTCACCTTGCACCAAAGTGGGTTTGGGGACTAGACTGTCCTTTTCCTTGGCATTTGTCAATAATCAAATTATGAGCCTCAATGTTTGATGTGTGCAGACCTTTCACAATAAAACAGAAATACCTATTGGGGAAGTATTATCAACCCCAAATCTTTTGCACCACAGTGCGATTATAACACTCATCACTGTAAAATGTTAAAAGAGTTAAACTGGCTGAGGATTGGCTCCAGGCTAGACATGTGCATTCGTTTTCGGACGAATGCATTTTCGTCCGAAAATAGCATTTTCGTCCATTCGTCCGAAAAACGAAGAACGAAAATGCTAAGCTAACGAAAGCCGAATGAACGAATGGTTAATAAACGAAAATAATTTGTTCATTCGTCCATTCGTAGTACTATTGCATTCTATAAGCCGAAATAGAGTCGGTTTATAGAATACAATAGCATTTAACTATACGGAGACAGAGTCTCCGTATAGTTTATAGAATAGCAATACGGTTTATAGAATAGCAATAGGAATACATGTATTCCATAAGCCGACAGCCTATAAACCGAACGTTCGGTTTATAGGCTGTGGGCATTTTACTACACGGAGACAAACTTTCCATTCATAATTTTATGAATAGAGACTCTGTCTCCGTATAGTTAAATGCCCACAGCCTATAAACCGAATGTTCGGTTTATAGACTTTCGGCTTATGGAATACATGTAATCCTAGGGTCTATTCTATAAACCGAACTTTCGGTTTATAGAATAGCCATAGGATTACATGTATTACATAAGCCGAAAGTCTATAAACCAAACGTTCTATAAACCAAATAATTTTATGAATGGAGACTCTGTCTCTGTATAGTTAAATGCCGACAGCCTATAAACCGAACGACTTTCGGTTTATAGACTTTCGGCTTATGTAATACATGTAATCCTATGGCTATTCGGTTTATAGAATAGCAATAGGAATACATGTATTCCATAAGCCGAAAGTCTATAAACCGAAATTCGTTCGGTTTATAGGCTGTCGGCTTTTAACTATACGGAGACAGAGTCTCCATTCATAATGGAGACTCTGTCTCTGCGTATAGTTAAAAGCCGACAGCTTATAAACCGAACGTTCGGTTTATAGGCTGTCGGCTTTTAACTATACGGAGACAAAGTCTCCATTCATAAAATTATGAATGGAGACTTTGTCTCCTTATAGTTAAAAGCCGACAGCCTATAAACCGAACGTGGTTTTATAAGCTGTCGGCTTTTAACTATACGGAGACAAAGTCTCCATTCATATGAATGGAGACTCTGTCTCCGTATAGTTAAAAGCCGACAGCTTATAAACCCAACGTTCGGTTTATAGGCTGTCGGCTTTTAACTATACGGAGACAAAGTCTCCATTCATAATTTTATGTATGTATTTTTAATCTACTGTTAAATGTGTAACTCTGTGTATTTCCATTCTGGACTGGGTCACCAGGACATACTTGAAAACGAGAGAAATCTCAATGTATTCTTCCTGATAAAACACTTTCCAAATAAATAAATAAACAAATAAATAAATAAAATCATCAGAAATGTATCAAATCTTAACTCAACAATTTGGCAACTGAAATATAATCTGTTCTAATATTTATTCTCGGGTTGGCAGAGAGGGGCCTTTCATAGGAGGAGATCCTTATGTCAAATCCTGAATTCTGATAAGCAGATCAATATCTTATCAATTCAGTAAGTGAATCTTTTTAGATGTTATGTCCTGTCCTCTACTCATATACTAGCCTTCTTCCTAAAATTGGATCTGGGAGTTTATTCTTCCCATTGTACTTTTCCATTTCTTTTCCAGATTCTTGCTATGCAAATCTTACAGGCCATTAGAATCTGAACAATGAAAGCATCTTTGATGCCATGAACTTTGACTAGCATTTTTAATTCACATAATATATCAGTAGGTTTTATATCTACCATCTGTGAAAATAAATGACTCAACAGGTAATTAAATTCAAATACATTCAAAGCAATATCACTTTCAATATATGGTAACAATATACAACAAATGTGCCCCGGATAACCTTTTTTAACAGCTGAAATATTAATAAATGGAGATTCACACATTTATCTTTAAATTGTATTGTGTGAAATAGGAAAAGTTTTATTATTGTCCTTCTCCTTTTGCTTCTTATCTATGGCTGAAGGAAAAAAAAACCCATTCTTGTCAGCAAGTCTTTAATAAATGTGCATAGTAGAAGTTCAGCCAGGTGTTTTTGAGTCATTTAAATGTAAATGTTCCACTGTTCCTTGGAATCTCCTTTACATAAAAATGTCTATCCAAAGCAATAAAAAAATGCCTCTAATATAAAATTCTGAAATGTGAAATATGTTAGTAATATAATTTAAACAGGTATATGTATATGCAACTATTTAAAAATGTTTAGTCCAAATTATCTTTTTTGTTCATTAATGGTTTCATTAAATATGACCCTTGAAAATGTAAATATAAATGTATTTTTGTGGGTACAGATATGTTGTAGCATAACTATAAATAAAATCCCATTGTCAAAATTAGTAAGACTTATTATAATAGACAGTGAACAGTTTGAGAGATATACTCTTCCTTTCGCTACGTGAAATAAATGCTAACCTGAAAAATAGAAAGAAAGAAATCTACCCAAAATATCAAAGGCTTAAAGTTGAAAAAGTAGCAAATAAAATATAATGCTAACCAGATCATCCATAGAAGGGAGAATTATTAAAAGAAGAAATTATAGTAAATAATCTGCTGGTAGCATTTAAAGGAATGACAGGGATATCAGAAGGTGAGATGATGGAAAATAAAGTATAAAAATTGCATGTTCTGCAAAAATGTAATTAAATATACGTTTTTAATGTTAACGGATGTATACTGCAGCCCAAGACCATCTATAATTTTAAACATCAGCCTATTGGCCTTCTAGACAAGTTTCTGATGTATTTTGCTTTACTCCCTGAGTCCCTGAACTCCCTGCTCATACATCCAATCTCTTTAATAGATATACACATTCATAAACATATACATGCACGCATGCAGTACAGAGAACTGTGATGGCTAATGTGTTGCACTCTAGCAACTGTCGACTACATTTCATCAAACTTCTGGATTAGCATAATGGGAAATGTTGTCCACAGCAGGTGTAATGCAAAAGGTTAGACATCACTTTTATACAGATAAATGTACACATTTATCAACAAACACAAACGTATGTAAAGATCCACGAGAGGCGCTTCCTCTACTGATGGCAGTATAGCCAATCTCAAGAGAGGGAGGGCTCTTCTCAAAGAATGAATCTCTTTTCAGGTTGGCTGCACGTAGTCAGCCTTCCAGAAAGACGGAAACTTGTAACCCACTGGTATTGCTGTGGTCGTGCTGTGAAGATATATGAACACTAGAGTGTATTTTTCTTTTACAGTTACCTGTTGATCCCAACCCTAATCACCCCAACACTAGCACTAACCCCAATCTAACTCTAACCCTAGATGCTAACCCTCACCCTGAATTCTAAACTTACCCTAGATGCTAACTCTAGCATCCTTTCTGTAAATGTGTAATGTTGATAAGTGCCTCTAGAGGCAGCTTAGTAACAGTAAAGAGCGTCAGAAGTGACATTGATAATGTCTGTTGCTCTTGCTGGCTCCAGGGCAGTGCCTTGGTAAAGGGACATACTGCCTTGCAATATGAATTATCGATTGCATCCACCACTGATTTTAACAGAGGAAGTTCCATGCCATCATTGGTCATCAAAGCACAAAAATGTGCATGATTGCGGTGCCCCGTGGGGCCAAATTTTAGTGTCCACCGCCTGAGCGATGGATGAGAATGTCCCCAACTGTTTAAATATAGCCTTGCTTCTGCTGGAAAAAAACATTGCTGCTCCCTGTGTAAGTATTTGTTTACAGATATAGCTAACTATTATGGATGGACACATAAAAATATAATGAGATGAGGGAGAACTTTTTTCCTGAGCATAGCAGGCTCTAATAATTATTCAGTATCACTTTTCTATAACAAAACAATCCTTAGCTCAAATCCCCAATGACTCATCTCTTTATTACAACTTTTAATCAAGTAAAACACATATCCAAAAGGCAGAGACGGATCATGTTTTTTAATACTTTTCTTTGCTACAAAGGACATGAAACACATTTTGACTTCAGAAGACATATTTTAATACCTATCAAGCAACATTCTAGGCGATTCTCATTAATACAATGTTTGATATTCAGATCAACAGTAAGTTCTATTAAGCAATTATTCCTTCCTATTAAATTTGAATTGAGCTAAATGCAAATATATGAGAAAATGTAACATCTGCTTTATTATTTGTCATCTGTTTAATTTCCGTCCTGGACTGAGCTGTACCTTTGTATTTGCACCAGGATATTTCATTTCCAAGCCTCGTTAAGGTGAATTAGGCATTTGGACTCTAGTTAGACAACTGGGGAGGCATAACAGAATGCTTTTACTGGCTCTGCAAGAAATTAATGAACCATTTTACACTGTTAAAATAAATTGAAACATAAAATATTAATAAATAAAATAGACGGCAAACTTTTTCACAGCTGAATCTACATTTAAGAAGATACAGCAATAAATTAAATTAACTGTAAACATACTGTTGTGAGGAATAATAACCAGACTGGTGATAAATATCGGGGGTTGACCTGTTTTTATTGGAGTTTTATCTAAAAGGTTGCATT
The DNA here is from genome assembly GCA_036172795.1 of Pelodytes ibericus. NCBI lineage: Eukaryota > Metazoa > Chordata > Amphibia > Anura > Pelodytidae > Pelodytes > Pelodytes ibericus. Next base: position 125,114,012 of record CM069859.1, read on the forward strand.
GCATATGTGTTTGAAATGTCATAAAATGAACAACAGTCTTATCAAACAATGATAAACCTACAAAGGGTTAAGAAATGTAATTTTATTATAAAATGTTATGTTCTTAATATCAATAGTGAATACAGTCAGTTTAACTTTTAACTAGGTTGGTAATGGAAAACCATATGACAACCTTTAGTTAGTATACTGGATAAAGTATGTAGCAGACTGTGCATTGACCAATAAAAACAGATGTGTGACATGTTCTGAGAGGGGATAGGACTGTCCTACGTCGCACTTACCTCGCAGCACTTTCAGATCCGGCATCACGTTGCGGCCGTTTCATCGCGGGACACCCATCGTGAGACTTCCGTCGCGAGACTTCCGTCGCGAGTAATTTAAAGTGCCAAAATTCAAAAGTGGACAATTCAATGCTACCTGGACATCGTGAAGCATCGTCAACGGCTGCTGCACAAAAGGTAAGATATATTTATTTTTGACTAAATAATTAAATTAACCATAGCATGGTGATGCCATGAGAGGGTTAACTCCAGTTAACCCTCTCATCCCCATGCTACGGCTCATTGAATGCAGGCAGCATGGCGATGAAAGGGTTAACTCCAGTTGCTAACTCTAGTTAACCCTTTCATCGCCATGCTGCCTGCATTCAATTAACCATAGCATGGAGATGCCATGAGAGGGTTAACTCCAGTTAACCCTCTCATCCCCATGCTACAGCTCATGCAGGCAGCATGCATTCAATTTCACTGGAGTTAACCCTCTCATCCCCATGCTGCCTGCATTCAATCAACCATAGCATGGTGATGCCATTAGAGGGTTAACTCCAGTTAACCCTCTCATCCCCATGCTACTGCTCATTGAATGCAGGCAGCATGGCGATGAAAGGGTTAACTCCAGTTGCTAACTCGAGTTAACCCTTTCATCGCCATGCTGCCTGCATTCAATTAACCATAGCATGGGGATGCCATGAGAGGGTTAACTCCAGTTAACCCTCTCATCCCCATGCTATGGCTCATTGAATGCAGGCAGCCTACTCTGCATTAATGCCGACCCGTCTCCCACCTCCTGGCGACCTATGGTCATGTGCCCACAGAAAGGGCCCGGCGTGCCACCTGTGGCACGCGTGCCATAGGTTCGCCATCACTGCCCTAGATTAACTCAGTTTGCATATAGTAATGACTGTAATACACATCCTTTGTACAGTATCAAACCATTTTAAAAAAATTATAACAATTGTCCTACAAATGTATTTCCTTCAACATAGGCATATCAACAAATTCTACCGTGATGGCTGTCGAAATTCTAAGCAGAAGAGGAAAGGAAAAATTTACGTATTCGACAGACACAGCGCAGTCGATAGTTGTGTTAAATTTTGGCGTTGTGATCATATGGGACAATGCAAAGATGGAGATGTTGTTAAAAAGATAAATGAACATTCGCACTTTCCTTCAGCGGCACATGTCGAAGTTTCAAAATTTGTGACAGGGATTAAGCGGCGAGCTGAAGAAACGATGGAGGGAACTGCAGAAGTGATTAATTCCTGTGTATCCAGTGTGAGCTCCACAGTGCATGCTATCATTCCACAACCTGCTGCTTTAAGAAAAATAATTTGACGCAGAAGAAATGATTTACAGGCTGCACCTCCAGACCCCGTTTGTGTTGAAAATCTTGTACTGCCTGATGCTTATAAAAACTACTCACCAACACCAGGCGTGGAAGAATCATTCTTGCTTGGGGATATTGGAGAAAGTTCCAGGAGGATTCTTCTATTTGGGAGACAAAGCTGGCTGGACATTCTGCAAACGTCTGAAATCTGGTACGTGGATGGTACATTTGCCATAGCCCCAAAACTGTTTGCTCAGGTATATGTGGTACTGGCAAAGAAGTATGGGGGCGTGCATCCAGTGCTATACGCTCTTCTGCCGGATAAACAGTTTGCCACATACAAACGGTTGTTTGATTATATTAAAACTTTGATGCCAAATGTACACCCAGGGTCAATAAATTGTGATTATGAAATTGGCATGTTTAAGGCCATAAAGGAATGCTTCCCAGAAGTCGCTTTAAAAGGGTGCTTCTTCCACTTGGTACAGAATATGCGAAAGCACTTGGCATTGATAGGTGCCATTCATGAAACGGATACAAATCTGGAATATGCCCTTATGGCCAAAATGGTTGTTGCCTTGGCATTTGTGCCTGTCCAAGACTTGGGTGATTATGCTGATGCTGTGGCAGAACATCTTCCTGGAGACCTTCATCCTCTGCTAAATTGGTTTGAGGACAATTACATTGGTAGCCCACAAAGGAGAGGAAATGGGAGACGATCTCCTTTGTTTCCACCATGTATGTGGAATCTGTTTGACAGAACAGTAAGTGGCGAAGATCGTACGAACAATCATTCTGAAGTTGCACATCGTCGGCTCAGAGCTGAATTGGGAATGTGTCACCCGACCATTTGGAAATTCATTGATGGCCTCAGAAAGGTGCAAAAGGGCAGAGACCTCTATTATGACCAGCTCCTTTCAGGACACAATCCAACATTGAAGTTGCTGAAATATCGCAAAGCAGATGACCGGATCTCTAAGATTGTATCAGAGTATGGCAATAGGACACCAATAGAATATTTACGAGGTATAGCTCAAAATTATCAAATTGGTTAGATAAATGTTGTACTTGTGTACATTTGTAACTGTTAAATATTTTTACATTTTAATTATTTGGTTATAATTTACATTTTATATTGAAAAAACGATTTCTGATTGTTAATGTACATGTTTTACCTATATGTCTAGTTTTTCAATTGAGGTTTTTCCAAACTTAGTATATACATGTTTTGCATAGATTATGTATATAAACATTAATAATCATTTAATAAATTTATAAACATTAAAAAAAAAATTATAAACATTTAAACAAGTAATATAAACATTAATAAACATTAAAAAAATAATATAAACATTGATAAACATTTAAAAAATAATATAAACATTAAAAAACATGATAAATACATTATTACAACAACGACGATGAAGAAAGCAGTAACCCGGCGATGAAACAGTCCGTCGCTGGAACTTCCGCTATGAAAGAGGCGGCGCTGGAAGACGGGAGATGAAGAGGTGGGTATGAACAGGAACGCGTTCATACCCCCACGATGAATCGGCAGCGCTGCAGTGGCAGCGCAGAACAGTCCTAGACCCGTTCTGAGAGGTAGTGAATGGCAGCAGGGGCTGGTATCAGGGCCACTTTAAGGCCCTAGTGGGCCCTGGGCAAAGTCCATAACAGTTGGTCCCCTCAACCCAATTTTTCTAAAGCTGCAATGTGAAACTGTATGTAAATGTAAACTTTTTAATATTACATACAACTATTTTCATAATGCATTCAACTATTTTTATATGTGATAAAAATGTAATTGAAAAATTGCATTTCTTGTTTTTATTGCTTTTTTCTGCACCCACATTGCACTTAAAGGGCTTAACACAGCACCATACAGTACCCACAGCCCTGCCATGCCCCTTTATTGCACCCATGGCACTTTGCTTGCACTCATAGTACACCCACATGATTTGGCATGCCACAGTGTCAATTTTCCCCACAAAACTGGCCTTACACAACATGCCACAGTGTCACTTTGCCCCATAGTACATGTTATTTTGCCCCACAGAACAGGGCACAGCATGACTTTGCCAATTAAAAATGATCCACAATCAGGTAACAATTTACATATCACAGTCACTTTGTTATTAACATATGCCACAGCCAGATTGCCCATTAATATACCACTGTTAGTTTGCCCATTAATATGCCACAGCCAATTTGTCCATTAATATGCCAGTGTTATTTTCCCTTCAATATGACACTATTAGTCTGCCCATAATATGCCACTATTAATTTGCCAATTAATATGCCACAGCCAATTTGCCCATTAAGATGCCACAGCTAATTTGCCCATTAATATGCCAGTGTTATTTTTTCCATTAATATGCCACAGCCAATTTGACCATTAATATGCCAGTGTTATTTTGCCCATTAATATGCCACAGCCAATTTGACCACTAATTTAAGAGCTTGGCTGCTCTTCTAAGAGCTGCTTTTCAAAGAGTATATTTAAGAGATATTCTGGAGATACTCTGGAGGTAGTCTGAGGTATACAAGAGGTGAGCAAAACTAAAAGATATTTTTGATTTAAATTCTTAAAATGGCAGATTTGGTTTACTGTGATAATTGTTCTGCATTTGGAAGGAGAATTGGATGTACTGGTTCATCTAGGGACAAATGATTTGGCTTGCAATGAGGTTTCAGAGGTGAAGGAAGCTTTTCGTGTTCTTGCCAATGAGATACGGCAGGTTGTGTCCAAACTGTCCTTTTCTGAAGTTATGCCTGTGCATAACATTCAGAATGATAGACGGATGCGTATTAGGGACTTTAACTTGTGGCTTGGAGAATGGTGTCGGGAGCAAGGATTTGGCTTTGTTTCTCATGGAAGTTCACTATGGGATAGAAAGGAACTGTACAAAAAAGATGGTTTGCATCTTTCTCAAAAGGGAACGAATGTTCTCAGTGAGCAGTTCAGAGGTTTTGCTAGGAGGTTTTTAAACTAAAAGAGGGGGGCAAAATGGCGATAAAACATCAATCCAATTACCCCCCAAAAAAGGGACAGAAGTTACCTGTAGTCAGTGTGCTGAAAAATGATAAGCTTAGGGTCATGTCTACAAATGTTCGCAGTTTAGGGAATAAGATTCATGAACTTGTGGCAATATTGGCAATTGAGAATGTAGATTTAGTGGCTGTTACTGAGACATGGTATAATGAAAAACATGACTGGGACATATCAATACCAGGGTACTCTTTATATAGAAAAGACAGAGAAGGTAAAAAAGGGGGAGGGGTGGCCCTGTATGTGAGGGATAGCTTAAAATGTAACGTAATACAAGTTAGTGAAGTGAACATAGAGTCAGTTTGGGTTACATTAGAATTTGGTAATCATATGGTAACTCGGGTAGGTGTGATTTATAGGCCCCCTGGACAAATAGAGGAGTTAAATAATCTACTAGTTGAGGAAATAGCTAAAATGACAATGAAGGGAGAAGTGATCATCATGGGTGACTTTAATCTTCCTGATGTGAACTGGAAATACAAAACAGCTACTTGCGCCAGGAGTACGCATATCCTAAACTCCCTACTGGGATTATCTCTAAAACAAGTAGTGGAGGAGCCAACTCGAAAGCAGACCATACTAGACTTAGTGTTCACAAATGGAGATTTGTTATCAGATATTACTGTAGGTGAAAGTTTAGGATCTAGTGATCACCAGACAGTGTGGTTTAATATAAGAACAGTGATGCAGTCACACCACACAAAAACAAAAGTTTTAGATTTTAGAAAAACAGACTTTTCTAAAATTAGATTAGGTGTGAAGGAGTCATTATCAGACTGGAGCAATTTAAATGGAGTCCAGGAGAAATGGGATTGTCTAAAAGTTACACTACTGAAGGCAACAGAAAATTGCATAAGGCTTGTCAGTAAGAGCAAAAAATGTAAGAAACCACTGTGGTACTCTGCAGAGGTGGCTAAAATAGTAAAAAATAAAAAGCTAGCATTTAGTAATTATAAAAATACTCAGAGTGAGGAAGATAGAAAGATCTATAAGAGTAGGCAGAAAGAGGCAAAGCAAGCTATAAGAGCTTCCACAGCACACACAGAAGAGATTATAGCCCAGTCAGTAAAAAAGGGGGATAAAACATTTTTTAGATACATAAATGAGAAAAGGAAAGTAAAACAAGGATTAGTTAGATTAAAAACAAAAGAAGGATGCTATGTAGAAGAGGTTAAAGGCTTAGCAGACTGCCTTAATGAATATTTTTGTTCAGTTTTTACAAATGAAAATGAGGGTAAGGGACCTCATTTAGGGAAAAAGACTAATGAGTCTTTTGATGCATGTAAGTTTACAGAGGAAGAGGTTTTACTTCAGCTGTCTAAAGTAAAGACTAATAAGTCGATGGGACCTGATGGGATACATCCAAAGTTATTAAAAGAACTTAGTGGTGTACTAGCAAAACCGTTAACAGATTTATTTAACCAATCATTGTTAACGGGAGTAGTCCCAGAAGATTGGAAATTAGCTAATGTTGTGCCCATTCACAAGAAAGGTAGTAGGGCAACTATAGACCAGTAAGTCTTACTTCAGTAGTGGGGAAAATAATGGAAACCTTGTTAAAGAATAGGATTGTTGAACATCTAAAGTCGTTTGGATTTCAAGATCAGAGACAGCATGGGTTTACTTCAGGGAGATCATGCCAAACTAATCTGATTTTTTTGATTGGGTAACTAAAATAATAGATCAGGGTGGTGCAGTAGACATTGCTTACCTAGATTTCAGTAAGGCTTTTGACACTGTCGCACATAGAAGGCTTATCAATAAACTGAAATCTTTGAGTTTGGATTTCAATATTGCTGAATGGATTAGACAATGGCTGAGTGACAGGCAACAGAGGATTGTAGTCAATGGGGTATATTCTATGCAAGGTCTTGTTACTAGTGGGGTACTTCAGGGATCTGTACTTGGACCCATTCTCTTTAATATTTTTATTAGTGATATTGCAGAAGGTCTTGTTGGCAAAGTATGTCTTTTTGCTAATGATACAAAGATTTGCAGCAGGGTTGATATTCATGGAGGGATAAGCCAAATGGTAAATGATTTAGCTAAACTAGAAAAATGGTCAGAGCAGTGGCAATTGACATTTAATGTGGACAAGTGCAAGATTATGCACCTTGGGCGTAAAAACCCAAAAGCAGATTATAGACTATTTGGTACAGTCCTAACCTCAACATCTGAGGAAAGGGATTTAGGAGTAATAATTTCAGAGGACTTGAAGGTAGGTAGGCAATGCAATAGAGCAGCAGGAAATGCTAGCAGAATGCTTGGTTGCATAGGGAGAGGTATTAGCAGTAGGAAGAGGGAAGTGCTCATGCCATTGTACAGAGCACTGGTGAGACCTCACTTGGAGTATTGTATGCAGTACTGGAGACCGTATCTCCAGAAGGATATTGATACTTTGGAGAGAGTTCAGAGAAGGGCTACTAAACTGGTTCATGGGTTGAAGGATAAAACTTATCAGGAAAGGTTAAAGCATCTTAACATGTATAGCTTGGAGGAAAGACGTAACAGGGGGGATATGATAGAAACATTTAAATACATAAAGGGAATCAACACATTAAAGGAAGACAGTATATTTAAAAGAAGAAAAACTACCACAACTAGAGGACATAGTCTTAAATTAGAGGGGCAACGATTTAAAAGTAATATCAGGAAGTATTACTTTACTGAGAGGGTAGTGGATGTATGGAATAGCCTGCCAGCAGAAGTGGTAGAGGTAAACACAGTCAGGGATTTTAAGCATGCGTGGGATAGACACAAGGCTATCCTAGCTATAAGACCGGGAACGGGGGACTAATAAAAGTACTCAAAAAATAAAATAAAATTGGGCAGACTAGATGGACCGAATGGTTCTTATCTGCCGACACATTCTATGTTTCTATGTTTCTAATATGCCACTATTAGCCTGTCCATTAATATGCCATTATTTGCCTGCCCATTAATATGCCAGTATTATTTTGCCCATTAACAGACCACAGCCGATTTGCAGATTAATATGCCAGTGTTATTTTGACAATAGATATGCCATAGGCAATTTGCCCACTAATATGCCACTATTAGCCTGTTTATTAATATGCCAGTGTTAGTATGCCCATTAATATGCCACACTTAATATTAATACAAATTATTAACCCCTTCCTCAGTACTCACCTGCTGCTTTCTCTGTCCCTGGCCATCTCCTATGCAGTCTTTCCTCCAGCACGCAGTGGAGTTGGGACATACAGTTGCCGGATTTGAATTACTGTCATATCTGGCAGAAGTGGCAGTAAGCCGGTCTGCATCTGATGGATGCAGACTGCTGGCTGCTGCCCTACTGTGACTGTCTCCGTGTGGGACAGTCCAGCAGGCAGCACTACCAGTGGAGGCCCACAGGGTAGCTTCTTTGGGACGCCTTTAACCAGTGTGCCCACTTTGACCATTGGTTAAAGCGCCCCTGGATGGTATGAATGCATGGTAACAAACAAAAATAATCCAAAAGTGGTGGGCAGGCAATCTTGGGTCAAGGTTGGCAGTGAAGGTTCAGAGGCCTAGATAATAGCATGTTTAAGGAACATGGATATGAAAAACAGGAAAAGAGCAAAGAGAAGGAAAAAGACTATAAAGCTAAGAAGAAGAACGTGATTAGCAAGCATGGGATTACTAAAATAAGTAAGGACTGGCTCGAGTGTCTAAAAGGTTTATATTACAGACCTGAAAGCTATTGTTCTAATACAGCAGCCTCTCACATGGTTTATTTACATAACTATGCCCATATCAAAGCTTTTTTTGGTCAGGGTAGTTTAACTGTAACCCTTAAAGGGACTGCCTAGTGCCCAAAATGCCTGCTCAACATTTTAATGCATATTAAAGTACTTTCAAATACTTTAAAATGCATATTTTATATTTTGCATTACTTATAAAATTAAGATATTACACTTAGATGAAAATGCACATTTGCAGAGTTTCAGGACAGCCCACTCAATGGATGTCTCACTTAGGCTTCTAAAGGAGTTTATTTTCCCAGCAGCAGCCAATAAGAATTGGAATATGATTTCCTATTTAGTGATGTAATCAGGCAATGTGTTGCATTAAAGATTCTAGTGTATACAAGAGCATTATAAGTTAGTGTCCTGTCATTGTATAATATCTGTGATACACAAAAAATAGTGTTTTCAACCAAAATACAATGAGAAATAGTAAATACACTAGTGTGCAAACGCTGCCACTCTTGGCACTCCTCAATGTGCCATGTATAAATGGAAAATGGTCGAGAAACGAGGGCGCAGATTGTAACACAGGGAAATATATGAAACGAGAAAAAAATATATATATAGTGCAACATTGTGAGATGATGCTGTGCAGGATAATGGATGTGTAAAGGTACACTCACAAGTATCCAGGAAACAAAAGGCTTCACAGAAGATGTATGTTCTGTATAAACTTCAGGTTTAATCTGGGATGGTGGGATAAAAGCAAAAAGACATACATAGAGCAGTAAAATTAACAATAAAAATGGCCTGCAGATGAGGAAACACTTACAGGATCCATATACATAAAAGCGTCTGTATGTAAGTCCACAGGGGTAATGTTGAAGAGTCCCAGTCTGGTGCTAGTGGTGCTAAAAATGCTCAGCTCAACGCGTTTCTCCGGGTTGGAAGTGTCCATTAGCTCCCTTGGTATACATAATGACAAACCATTGGAGGCATCAAAAAAACAAAGGATGGTAACGGAATGCTGTATGCATGTGATGTGCTCCTGTTTATGGCAGATCGCATAAAATTAACCCCTACTGTGTTTGACCTGTTGAAAGAATATACAAGCTGTCTGGATAAAGAGTAAACAATACACAAATGTTATTATATTTTAAAGAAGACACAAAGGCAAAAAAAAAAGGTTTCACTTTCATTTCAATTATTATTTGGGAGTAAAGCTAATTGGATTTGGAAGATCTGATTGGTGTTTGTTGTCATTATTTAAACATCTTGTTAATAGTTGGAAAGGCTTGGAGATATATTGTCTTGGACAAATAAGCCTTGTTAATTCATATTTGATCCCTATGTTGCCCTACATATTTAGAAATATATCATTAAGCGTTAACTTACAGAACTACCAGTGCATTATCGAAGGTCACATTTGACAAGGTAAGAGACCCACAATAACTCAGAATATTCTCTGAATGGCAGAATGGCAGAGCTTATTAATGGCAAAATAATACTGGCATATTATTGGGCAAATTGGCTGTGGCTTATTAATGGCAAAACAACACATGCATTTTAATGGCAAAAGTAATACTGGCATTTTAATGGCAAACGTAATACTGGAAAATGAATGGCATAATAATACTGGCATACTAATTGGCAAACTGGCTGTGGCATATTAATGGCAAAATAATACTGGCATATTAATGGGCAAATTGGCTGTGGCATATTAATGGCAAAATAACACTAGCATATTAATGGGCAAGCTGTGGCATATTTGAATAGGCAAACTGACAGTGACATGTTAATTGTTTCCTGACAGTGGCTTATTTTAATTGGCAAAGTGATGAGACAAAGTGACAATGTGGCATACCAAATTGTGTGGGTGCAATATGAGTGCAAGCCAAGTGCTGTGGGTGCAATATAGGTGCATGTCAAGTGCTGTGGGTACTGTATTGTGCCGTGTTTAGTCCTTTAGGGGCAATGTGGGTGCAGAAAAAGGGAATAAAAACAAGAAATGTAATTTTTGAACAACATTTTTATTACATATACAAATAGTTGAATGTGATATGAAAATAGTTGCATATAATATTAAAAAGTTTACATTGACATACAGTTTTTTACAATGCAACTGTAGAAAAATTGGGTCAAGGGAGGCCCACTCCTAAAGACTTTACCCAGGGCACACTAGAGTCTTAAAGCGGCCTTGCTTCCCTGGATAACATTTAGGGTCAATATCATTCTTGTGATTCCCTTCAGGAGACTCATTATTCCCTTGTTTTCATTTATGCTACCCCCCTATGGATGTGAGGTTTGAAAGTTTGAATTAATCTGTTGCATAAGCTCAAGATAAGATCATAAAACACAAACATATAATACATTATTATATTCATTTATATGTATAGACATAGCAGTTTGCAACCAAACTTACATTTGTCATATATATTTCTATTCTATTTTTCTAATTTAAGTAAATTGTACTGTAAAATAATATAAAAGGGCTTTAGGATGATCCTTCTACTAATTCTGGAATTATCAGTTAGAATTGCAGGCTCCCTTATCATGACGGTTTAGTTCCATGACAAGGCGGTGCTGATTGTGGTGTTGGATCTGATAAACTAAATGCACCTCTAGCTTGAGGGGAGATATTATCACATGATGTGTGGTGCAACTGCTGAAGGAGAGAGCCAGTCACTTGAAGATCTCTCTTTTCAGATAGATCAAATGGTAGCCCTTGGCAGCATAATTTGAACAGTGCACAAGCTGCACACCATTCAAAGGGCAGTTTTAATAAGAAGTGGCCTACAGGCTCAATACAATATTTTTTGGGGGTTTACTCCCACTTTAAATCAGGGGGTCAAAGTAATAACATTTGACATCCATAAACTATCTCAGAGCTATCACAGAGCTAGAATAAATCATCAATTGCATCCTTCCTCACACCTCTAAGTTCTCTAAAGGAATACACTACCTCTATGATCCCCTATCACATGAGAGTAAACCTAGTAAAAGTAAAGTGACGAGTGAACTACACAAATCAGGCATTCATTCTCCAACTGGCCTATCTTTACGGCTCAGCTATTAATACTTTTTGCACCACGAATCCAGCCTGCATTCAGTTTCAACCATATTTTCACAGCAAGTCATGTGCATCAGTCAGAACCTTATATTTATACCTAATTAAGCATCCAATGACCTTTATGAACAATTCTCTAGTATTTAGTGCATACGTGTAGTGCAGATGCACTGCCCATTGTTGAAAATATTCTGTTATTACCAAGAATTAGCGAATGAAAGTAGCTAAAATTATTTAAAGTATTTTTGTAAAACATAACCTATATATTTCCCTTTTCCCAAGCAGAAGAGACATATGATTAGTAACCCAAGTAACAGTTTTTACTGATGCATGCCCAAATACCTAGCTGACAGCTATACTATACTTAAACTTTAAGCCAAGCAACTTTACCAATTCTATTTACAAAATTATTTTTCCCACCATTATGATTGATGATAAATTATGACTGATTTTTCTCTGTACACATTATGTATTATTTTATACATGAAAGAAAGAATGGCATGGAATTGACAAGAACATGTCAAACTTAAGTAGCTAAATTTGGAGGTTTGCTCAGTTCGAGATTTTTTTCAACTTGGGTTCTTTCGTGATAAAATCCCTTAGTTTTTTTTTCTGCATAACAAAGGGAATTGGTGTATTGGTATATTGATGAATGTTATATGTTGTACTAAGTTTATTAAAATCATAAAATAATTTCATATTTGTCTGTTTTTCCGAAATATCATGTTTTTCAAGTGGCCTACTCTTTCTATTGCAAGTAGAACTAAACCTCCACCAGTATTAATTTAACATGTTATGGCAAATTCTTATCAAATCACTCAACTACATTTTTCTATAGGATCATTTATGACTACACTATATAAACAATGGACATTGCATGTGCAAAGTTACAAAGGCAACAGAATTTGCAAACATTTTTTTAATTTAAAGCACTAACAATCATTTATAGTCAGTGAACAATGTCAAATGTAAGTGTAAAATAATCACTATTATTCTGCTGTAATTATTTTATTAAGTTGTTTGAATTAAGCACTTTAATTCTAGAGTGCTCTCTTTGTAATACAGTCACATACTCAAATTTGTCTCTATCTGGACATTTAACAAAAAAATATATAACACACAGTAGGATTTGGTTACAGAGGGGGACTGATCAACTTACGTTTTGAGCATTTATTTTTTGCTTTCTGGACCTCCATTACATTATTAACAGAGGAGTAATATAATTGCACATAATTATTATAAGGCCTGCTTCCTCATAGGAATACTGTGCATCTAGGTCACTGCAGTGAGTAAGTTCCTGTAAAAGCATTATCTCATTCTACGGAATGGGTGTGGATATTTTAGACACTGACAAATACATCAGACACAAGACTAGACTGCATGCAATATTCCACTTCATAATACTTTAATGACAACCAAGAAAGTCATCCTCAAATACACAAATCCTAAAAACTCATGTAATCTTTTGAATGGCTACATTTCAAAACGTTTTTCACTGTGGACTATGGGCTTTATAAATAAATATTAGGTGAACATATTTAATTGTCTAGTTTAGGCATTTACTTGCAATTTTGTTAACACAACGTATAGGTCATTTTCAATCTTCTTTTAAATTCTCTATAATCAATGTAAAATAGCTTATAGATGATAGTCTCTTTAATATTTTATTTTAAATTAGAGTCTTTCTTAATATATTGGTCCTCTTAACAGAACCACACAAAAAAGGTGAAAAAAAAAACAGTTTTGCCCCATTAGGCAGATTTATATATATTGTAGAGTTGCAGAAGCATAAACCTGATTTTCAGGGTTATACACCATTGCTATTATATATACATTGAATAGCTTGCATTGGTATTGCTACAAATGTTGCACCTTCCAGTTTTGTCGCAGAACATATGTCTTCAAATTATTGATGTTCTTTTCAGTCACTTCATTTTGGAATATTCCTTCCAACTCATATTGATAAAAGACAGTAATCTAGGATAATAAATACTTATAATATAAAATGATCATGACTTTTAAGTGCCAGGCAATAACACAATGGTTTTATGTATAAATGTTATTTATGGGCCAAAGTTCTAAAAGATGTAATCAGCATGATAATTCCGTTAGTTACAATGGTGTATGGACCACTTTTAGAACTTTGTCCCATACATAACCCCAACTGTACCTAACAATGATGCCTTACTGAATTTCTTGCATTTCTTCTGTGTTCCCAGATGTTTGCAACTAGAATACAGGACTCCAGTATTAGTACTGCACACAACAAAAACATAAAAGATGCGAAACCATGTAAAGGATTACAAATATCCAGTATTGAATTAATTTTGGACCTAGACTGAAAGCCCACATACTGTACTGTCCATGTTAAACCTCGACACCTGGAAACCCAGTTATGCTTCTTCTACTCAATATTTGTTCTGGGGGTGCATTAAATGGGTCCTGTATGTTTGTGATAAAATGATTAAATTGAGGAAAACATAATTTTGTTCGCCAATCTGTAAATATAAACACTATAATTTTTTCTCAGTGTTCTGACACTGAAATGAACAAAACAAACATTGTAACAAACCTATCTTAATTTCAATTAGCAAACATCATTTTCTGAACTATGGATTTTTTTTAGCCTGAAGTATTGGAAAAGACCAGTTTTGTGGTGATTCTTGAAAATCAGAATCTAAGTGTAATATTTGCTTTGTCCAAACCTTTGCTTTGCCCATTGAAGCATCCAGATTCTGGATATAGAGGGAAAAAAACTAAACTTGTTTGTTACAATTTAGAGGTACTTTACTGTGGCATATCTTAACTGCCCTTACTGTAAAGACAATCACTTATACACTGAATATAAAATCTTTTTTTCTAAAATTAAAATTTTATGTAGACGTTTGTCTTATAATATTTGTCAGAAATCTTCTGCATTCTGTCTCGTAGTAACTTATCTATGTACTATTTTGTGTTGCAAAACACATGCACCACATTCTCATGTTATTATAGTGATAATACAAAATATATTTACCTGGCAGAAAATATGAACTAGTTTTAAAACATGGTTCCAGCTCAATTTACTCACCTTACACATATTGTTATGACTGATTCATGTGTAGCATTATAACAAGATCACCTTTTCTCTCCATTGCTGCTGATTATAGAAGATCCAATCACACAACTTTTTTACCAGTTCCATACCCCCTCCCTGACTTGCTACCCACCGGCCACTATGGTAATTTTTAATATTGTCTAACCTCATCACATGCTATAAGACCTCTCAACCACCTTACAACCTTCTGTCTCCCTACACTGATGCTAGCAGTATGTCAGCCTTCTTGCTTCTACTCATTTATACTACATTAGCTCCTAAGGATCCATGTATAAAGTAGATATAAAGGTAAAAAGATGACCATTGTTAAACTTGCAAACTCATGACCAGAATTACATGCAGTGGTGGTAGCATTGTGAAAATAGGGATAGATGTTTGTGGGAAAAGCACATCTTTTCTCTGGTGGGTGTAGATTTGTATTTTATAATGCTATGTGGCTACCATGCCATGATTATGCCTCTCCTATTAAAGCCTCTGCTACTCATGTGTAATATGCAACCACTTTTCTTCCTATGTGGTTGCAAAGTGAAGGCTTTTAATTCATCCACCTAGATCACACGTTTAGTAATCCCTGGCCAGACTCAATAAACTGTCACAATCACCCAATGCATCTTTTCACTCACCTTATGTGTCTCCTGTTTTCCATTTCCACTAATTTGGATACTCGTGAACATGGTTTACCTCATGTATTGGCAGCTCTCTATTTATCTAATGCTCTGTACCAAATGTCGCATAAATTGTTGCCACTATATAAATCAACGTTAATGCAATATGATTTAATGCAGGTAAGAATTTCCATTGGATCAGAAGCTTGTACTTCCCCTAATTAGCTTTTTAAGTAGGTAGTCACATAATCGACTTGATGGGGTTACATGAAATGACAAAAGCACAATAGCAGAATACCATCTAAGTTTATTATCACAAGAACACCCGCTATATACCACTGTTTTATCTATAGTACTTCAAATAAATCGGTATTGTCGTGGCGGCTTTTCGGCTCACACTGGAGGTGTAGACACATGAGTCTGGTGTAAGCAGAGAAGCCGCCAAATACTGTGCAGATGCTGTAATTGGTGCCATTCAGACTAAAGGCCTAAGTTTTTCTCAGCTGTGGAACGTGCTGAATGCTCTAATTTGAACATGTATGCAGTTGCAACTTTTTAACAAGTTATTTTAAAGAAGTTGGTTTTAACTGGTCTTCTCTTTTCTTCAAGATTGCAGCAGGAGATTGCATTTTTAAAGTCCGAGATTTGTAATTTATCTGTAAAACAAACTCGGGCTGAGACTGTTGCAAAGTCACTGCCACAGAGGCCATTGCCACAGAGGCTTCCTAGGAATGGCAGGTGGGTTAATGTTGGATCTGGTAGGCTTAGAGTTGTGGATAAAAGGCATATCCCGCAGTCTGTGGCTGTCCAGAATTCATTTTCAGCACTTTCAGAGTGCAGTGGTGTTGTGGAGGCAGGCTCAGACACAGAGTTTGAGGAACCACTCTCCTATGTGGCTAAGGCGTGCAAGGAGAAGGTGAGGCCTGGTAGAAAGCAGTTGTTTTTGGGCGATTCTATCATAAGAGGTGTGGAGTTGGACAGTATTGGCTTAGTGAGATGTCTTCCTGGAGCTACTGCTCGCAGAGACAGGAGGCGTATTTCTAATATTGTTAAGCAAGCAAATCAGGAAGGAGAATTGGATGTACTGGTTCATCTAGGGACAAATGATTTAGCTTGCAATGAGGTTTCAGAGGTGAAGGAAGCTTTTCGTGTTCTTGCCAATGAGATACGGCAGGTTGTGTCCACACTGTCCTTTTCTGAAGTTATGCCTGTGCATAACATTCAGAATGATAGACGGATGCGTATTAGGGACTTTAACTTGTGGCTTGGGGAATGGTGTCGGGAGCAAGGATTTGGCTTTGTTTCTCATGAAAGTTCACTATGGGATAGGAAGGAACTGTACAAAAAAGATGGTTTGCATCTTTCTCAAAAGGGAACGAATGTTCTCAGTGAGCAGTTCAGAGATTTTGCTAGGAGGTTTTTAAACTAAAAGAGGGGGGCAAAATGGCGATAAAACATCAATCCAATTGCCCCCCAAAACAGGGACAGAAGTTACCTGTAGTCAGTGTGCTGAAAAATGATAAGCTTAGGGTCTACAAATGCTCGCAGTTTAGGGAATAAGATCCATGAACTAGTGGCAATATTGGCAACTGAGAATGTAGATTTAGTGGCTGTTACTGAGACATGGTATAATGAAAAACATGACTGGGACATATCAATACCAGGGTACTCTTTATATAGAAAAGACAGGGAAGGTAAAAAAGGGGGAGGGGTGGCCCTGTAAGTGAGGTAATACAAGTTAGCGCGGCGAACATAGAGTCAGTTTGGGTTACATTAGAATTTGGTAATCATATGGTAACTCGGGTAGGTGTGATTTATAGGCCCCCTGGACAAATAGAGGAGTTAGATAATCTACTAGTTGAGGAAATAGCTAAAATGACAATGAAGGGAGAAGTGATCATCATGGGTGACTTTAATCTTCCTGATATGAACTGGAAATACAAAATAGCTACTTGCACCAGGAGTACGCATATCCTAAACTCCCTACTGGGATTATCTCTAAAACAAGTAGTGGAGGAGCCAACTCGAAAGCAGGCCATACTAGATTTAGTGTTCACAAATGGAGATTTGTCATCAGATATTACTGTAGGTGAAAGTTTAGGATCTAGTGATCACCAGACAATGTGGTTTAATATAAGAACAGTGACGCAGTCACACCACACAAAAACAAAAGTTTTAGATTTTATAAAAACAGACTTTTCTAAAATTAGATTAGGTGTAAAGAAGTCATTATCAGACTGGAGCAATTTAAATGGAGTCCAGGAGAAATGGGATTATCTAAAAGTTGCACTACTGAAGGCAACAGAAAATTGCATAAGGCTTGTCAGTAAGAGCAAAAAATTGAAGAAACCACTGTGGTACTCTGCAGAGGTGGCTAAAATAGTAAAAAATAAAAAGCTAGCATTTAGTAATTATAAAAATACTCAGAGTGAGGAAGATAGAAAGATCTATAAGAGTAGGCAGAAAGAGGCAAAGCAAGCTATAAGAGCTTCCAAAGCACACACAGAAGAGACTATAGCACAGTCAGAGAAAAAGGGGGATAAAACATTTTTTAGATACATAAATGAGAAAAGGAAAGTAAAACAAGGATTAGTTAGATTAAAAACAAAAGAAGGATGCTATGTAAAAGAGGATAAAGGCTTAGCAGACTGCCTTAATGAATATATTTGTTCAGTTTTCACAAATGAAAATGAGGGTAAGGGACCTCATTTAGGGAAAAAGACTAATGAGTCTTTTGATGCATATAAGTTTACAAAGGAAGAGGTTTTACTTCAGCTGTCTAAAGTAAAGACAAATAAGTCGATGGGACCTGATGACATACATCCAAAGTTATTAAAAGAACTTAGTGGTGTACTAGCAAAACCGTTAACAGATTTATTTAACCAATCATTGTTAACGGGAGTAGTTCCAGAAGATTGGAAATTAGCTAATGTTGTGCCCATTCACAAGAAAGGTAGTAGGGAGGAGGCGGGCAACTATAGACCAGTAAGTCTTACTTTAGTAGTGGGGAAAATAATGGAAACCTTGTTAAAAATTAGGATTGTTGAACATTTAAAGTCGCTGGGATTTCAAGATCAGAGACAGCATGGGTTTACTTCAGGGAGATCATGCCAAACTAATCTTATTGATTTTTTTGATTGGGTGACTAAAATAATAGATCAGGGTGGTGCAGCAGACATTGCTTACCTAGATTTCAGTAAGGCTTTTGACACTGTCGCACATAGAAGGCTTATCAATAAACTGAAATCTTTGAGTTTGGATTTCAATATTGTTGAATGGATTAGACAATGGCTGAGTGACAGGCAACAGAGGGTTGTAGTCAATGGGGTATATTCGATGCAGGGTCTTGTTACTAGTGGGGTACCTCAGGGATCTGTACTTGGACCCATTCTCTTTAATATTTTTATTAGCGATATTGCAGAAGGTCTTGTTGGCAAAGTATGTATTTTTGCTGATGATACAAAGATTTGCAGCAGGGTTGATATTCATGGAGGGATAAGCCAAATGGCAAATGATTTAGCTAAACTAGAAAAATGGTCAGAGCAGTGGCAACTGACATTTAATGTGGGCAAGTGCAAGATTATGCACCTTGGGCGTAAAAACCCAAAAGCAGAATATAGACTATTTGGTACAGTCCTAACCTCAACATCTGAGGAAAGGGATTTAGGAGTAATAATTTCAGAGGACTTGAAGGTAGGTAGGTAATGCAATAGAGCAGCAGGAAATGCTAGCAGAATGCTTGGTTGCATAGGGAGAGGTATTAGCAGTAGGAAGAGGGAAGTGCTCATGCCATTGTACAGAGCACTGGTGAGACCTCACTTGGAGTATTGTACGCAGTACTGGAGACCGTATCTCCAGAAGGATATTGATACTTTGGAGAGAGTTCAGAGAAGGGCTACTAAACTGGTTTATCGGTTGAAGGATAAAACTTACCAGGAAAGGTTAAAGCATCTTAACATGTATAGCTTGGAGGAAAGACGTAACAGGGGGGATATGATAGAAACATTTAAATACATAAAGGGAATCAACACAGTAAAGGAAGACAGTATATTTAAAAGAAGAAAAACTACCACAACTAGAGGACACAGTCTTAAATTAGAGGGGCAACGATTTAAAAGTAATATCAGGAAGTATTACTTTACTGAGAGGGTAGTGGATGTATGGAATAGCCTTCCAGCAGAAGTGGTAGAGGTAAGCACAGTCAAGGATTTTAAGCATGCGTTGGATAGACACAAGGCTATCCTAGCTATAAGACCGGGAACGGGGGACTAATAAAAGTACTCAAAAAAAATTGGGCAGACTAGATGGACCGAATGGTTCTTATCTGCCGACACATTCTATGTTTCTATGTTTCTATGTTTTGTTTTTCTTCTTTATGGTTGGAGAGGACCCATTTATATGAAGCACTGGAGATAAATTGGTGCTATACACTAAATTTAAAATAAGCAAACAATGTTATACATGAAACAAAAAAAGAAAAAAGTATTATTAGATTTTGTTTACTGTCATATTTATTTTTGATTTTCTTTATTGGCATTTCCCTTTTATATTTTTTCATGCTTTTTTATTTTTTCAATATGGTGCATAATAAAGTATTTTTCAAATTTTTAGACAAGTTATCTTGTTGTCTAGTCATATTTGTTTTTTCTTTTTTGTTTCCTGTATAACATGCTTGCTTGTTTCAACTTTTTCTTTATTTTGCTAATTGATATATATTTTTAAATTTTTTCATTTTTGTGCTCCTCTTTTTGCTTATTTTCTCATTTCCATCTACTAGTTTGTGATCTTTGTTATGTGTATGTTATGCTTATTTAATTACAAAAGCTCTCTTAATTACAAAAATTCTCTTATACATGGGGTAGTTTACTTTAACAAAGATGACAGTTACTTGGTGTAACTCTATCCTTAAAAACCCCCACTAAAGCGACAGGCACTATGTAAGGTGCAGCTCACTCAGAAAGTCCCATCTCTTTCAAATAATTATAATGATAGAAATGCTAGTAACTAACACTTGTTATGCTTATGCTACTGAGTAAATGACTATAGAGATGGTTGAGTATAACTAGGGATATACAAAGTGTCAATAAGGACTCTAGGTTCAGTGGAAAAGTCTTTGAAGGTCCATAGAACAACATTAAATTGTTTATCACAAAGTCCACTAAATGTCCACCATGAACAATGTTGGTGCCTACAGAGCCGCCACCAAGAATTTCAGGGTCCCTTACTGAACAAATGTTCTGCCCCCCCCCGAAAATATCTCCCACTCGCCCCACCTACCCTCACAAACATGTTATCCCGGTCTAATGTAATATGGAGGGTGGTTGGGAGCAGTTGGTCAATATGCCAGTAATATTTTGCCACTCAATAAGTCAGTATTTCCCCCTCAATATCCCATTCTTTTGCTATTTAATATGCCACTATTTTGCCATTCAATATTCCAGTATTTTCCCCCTCAATGTGCCAGGATTTTGCCCTTCAATATGCCATTAAATATTCCAGTATTTTCACTTTCAATATGCCATTCTTTTGCCCCTCAATGTGCCATTCTTTTGCCAATTAACATGCCAGTATTTTACCCCTCAATATGCCAGGATTTTACCCCTCAATATGCCAATATTTTGCCAATTAATATGACAGGATTTTGCCAATTAATATGCCAGAATTTTGCCAATTAATTTTCCAGGATTTTGCCCCTCAATATGCCAGGATTCTGCCAGTTAATATGCCAGGATTTAGCCAATTAATATGACAGGATTTTGCCCCTCAATATTCCAGGATTTTGCCATTTAATATGCCAGGATTATGCCACTCAATATGCCAGGATAATGCCAATTAATATGCCACGATTTAGCCAATTAATATGCCAGGATTTAGCCATTTAATATGCCAGGATTATGCCATTTAATATGCCAGGATAATGCCAATTTAAAATGCCAGGATTATGCCATGATAATGCCAATTAATTTTCCAGGATAATGCCAATATGCCAGGATATTGCCCCTAAATATGCCAGCATTAGCCACTCAATATGCCAGGATTTTGCCCCTCAGTATGCTCATTATCTACCACCCTCCTCCCCTCTTCCCCAGTACTTACCTCCTTGCTGCTGTCTTCTGGTGCTCTGCAGGTCCACGACTCTGGTCACATTTTTTTTTAAACAAACTTTATCGAAGCCGGTCGGCTGGAGGGGAGTGCACAACGCTTCCCTCACAGCCGCGGACCGGCTTAAGAGAGAGGGATTTTTTTTTTCCTGGCGTGACCTGGGCCTGCTGGGCCCTGGACGCCAGCATCGCCCGTCACCCCCTCTTTATCATTTTCTATATAGAGTGTCTCCCATCTAAGCGCGTTTGAGAATAGGATTGAGACTCCTCTTTTTTTATCTTTATCAAAACTTGCATCCGCAATCAAGCCTTAACCCTGTAATTTCATCTTCCATATATCTTTTTTTATCCAATGTGTTTCTTCTAGGATGCAAATCTCGACCTTTTCTTTCTTAAGTAGTCTAACTAGGAGTGCCCGTTTATTTGGAGAATTTAGACCCTGGGAGTTTAGGGAGTGAGAGGTACTTAACCATTATCTTTATATCCGCCCTCTGCTTCTTCCCCCATCCTCCCCAGATCCCTCGATCCCACGCAATTTATCACATACAAAAATACTGCATACATAAAACATTTAACACAGACCTCTACTGCCTATTTACAAGGATTGTGTATAAAAAACTCACATTAATTATTACTCGTTAGTTACTACTGACATATGGATATGGGTGGTGAAGGGGCAGGTAGAGGGACCATATAATAATAATAATAATAATAAAGGGATTTTTCTTTCGTTTCCAGTGCTATATTTATTAGTGTTAACTTTCATTTCCTTATCTTCTTTCCTAATGCAGTGTTTAGTGCCGTGTCTTATAGTTATGATTATCTCATTTAGTGCCGTGTCTTATAGTTATGGTTATCTCTATGAAGAAAAAAGAAAAATTCCATTTTTTTTCCCTCCCCTTATTGTCCTTCCAAGTGCTATCCTTTGTTAGTGTTGGTTTATTACCTTTATTTTATAATACAGTGTTAGTTTTATAATTATTCCTATATAACTATATTAACAACAACAACAACAACAACAAAAATTCCCTTTTTTTCTCACCTTATTGTCCTTCCAAGTACTATCCTTTGTTAGTGTTGGTTCACACCCTTTTTTATAGTCTCTTCACTGGAAGGAGATGGAAGCTGGAAGACTAGCCTCGCTTTTTCAGTGCACATATAAAATTGGAGACATTTGTACACTTACATGTATATTGACAATGGTATACTTTTGCTCTGGAGTTTGCCTTCCAGCAAAGGCTAAACATGAGGAAAATATTATAGCACATAAATATTATAACAACATGATATGTCAAATATTCTAATTTTCATTTTATATTTTAATATTATTTTTGTTAGCCCACCATAGATATTAATGCAAGTTAAAATAAAATAAATATGTAAGAGGATTATATCTTGTATTGCCTTTGGTGTCATTACATTCTGGAAGTTTCTGACATCTTTTATTCATTGATCACATAACAAGTAAATAAACTATTTCAAATATTTTACATGAATATTTCAAAATAAAGGTTCATTTAAAACCTAGGATTCATGTTTATTAATAAATCCATTATATTGTACTTATACACTTTCTAATGTTTGATTCATCAGTCATGCCATGACTTCAAGATGACATTGAAGTCTGCGCCAGACAAATGTATCTCTAAATACTAAGTGGCAAAGATTCAAAGGGTAAATGAGCTGTCTGGAAGAGTTGTAAATGTAAATCACACAGCGCACAGTGATTATCTTTTACATAGAGAGTGGTCGTTAAGAACTGAATTTATGTAGAACAAATGATGCAAATAGTAATTCTCATTTTTTTCTAATTTGGGATGAATCTCATTATTTTCTTTAATAGGTATTCAAATGTGATTCTCCATACACGAGACGGTATAATCATATATTTGTATTTTCTTTCTCTAGGATATTAACATTTCACTTAGCACATCTGTTACAAAATGTTGGACTCTGCCAGATATATTTGCATAAAAGTTTTAAATAAAAACTAGGGCAACTTAAATCATCCAGCTCTTCATTTTGCAATAAGTGTATCAGAAATGTTTTTGTAATGGAAAGATTTTGTCAACTTTAAAGTGTATCTGTCATGAAAAAAATTATGTAGTACATAACTTTTCAGATAATTATATTTCTATAAATATCGTGGTAGCCAAATTGCTAGCAAGTGTATTAAAATGTTATTGCTCTGTTTTGTTTCTTAGCTTAATAATTTTGGCATAAAGTTAAATATTTTCAATATGGCCATACAAACAGATTGGACCATGTTTGTTTTGGGGTTACCACACTACTGATTTTCTACTTTGAAAACAACGTAGTGCGTTTTGCCAAAGGCTTCTTCAGAGGTATATGTGTAGAACGAGCAACTGTCTTCCTGGCACAGTGGTGTGTCAGATATGGAGAGGTTATCACCAAAATTAAATAGAGGAAAACATTTCTGATTACAATGGAAGACAGTAGAGACTTGGTGGCAAGTTAGCCATTTTTATGTTGATGACAGGAAGAGTATGCTGAGATATACAACTTTAAGGGAATCCTCACTGTAGCTTCAATGGTAGCCACTTTAAGTGCAAGTATGGCATTGATGCCAATGTTAAGTATATGGAGGCTATAGCAAAACTGGTATTTTGATGATGAAAAGGTGGCAACCCTAGTTCTTGAAAAAAATGGTGATGTGGTTACTCTAGTCTGTTCCTTGGAATACTGGGAAGCCATTTTGAAGAAGGCAGAAGCACTCTTCAAGGAACTATAACTTTTAATGTAGAGATATGCTATAGATTTCACCAGCACAGTGCTATATTAAATGTCAATGCCTATAATGTCACAGTGTCCTCCATTCAATCTGAAATGGAATATTTTATCTCCAGTAGATGGGGGGTTTAGTATGAACTCATATCCATTCAACAGAAAAAAATCTCAGCAGTGATTCATATTTAAAGGCTTTTGCACTAACCCCCCCAAAAAAATGTAACAACAAAAGATTTATGAAAAATAAAAACATAAATTACACTGAGCATTCAGTGTTGTCTGATTTCTTCCATGTATCAGTAGTATTCACTTATCTACTCAACATACCACACAGAGTCAGCAAAGGACACTCTTCTTGTCTGAAGTCTCTGAGTACAATGAAACAGCTCTGAAGGATATATGGAATGCAAGTTGATTATAAGGTATAACTTAAAAAGCTTTTTTATTTCACTCACTATATCAAAGTAAAAACTGCATTGCATTCTTCACATTTTCAAGTGTTGTGTAATTGTGATTTTTTTTTTTATGGAAAACA
Organism: Pelodytes ibericus; assembly: GCA_036172795.1. Classification (NCBI taxonomy): domain Eukaryota; kingdom Metazoa; phylum Chordata; class Amphibia; order Anura; family Pelodytidae; genus Pelodytes; species Pelodytes ibericus. Next base: position 125,138,505 of record CM069859.1, read on the forward strand.
TGTCACCAATACAGTTCATTTTAACCCAGGGTGTACATAATTCACTTATATTTTATTTTATGAAACCTGTTTAATTCATTACTTTAATTACACTTTTTTTTAAAATCAAGGATAACACTTAATGTGTTAGATTTCAAAGTTAATAAATCACCAAGACTTTTTGAAGATCTTTTAACTGCTACATGCCAAAATGGTTAAAAATCGAATTTAAATACTGTGGTCTAAAAGTACAACCGAAACACTCAGCCCTCAAGGGGTCGACACCTACATCAGACATTCAACTGTCAACTTGGGTATGTACTTGTGTCTTGCAATATAGTGAAACCTCCCTAGGTGGCACTCTTTTCCTAATCAAAATAATATACAAGTTTAACAATTATAGTCTGTAGCTAGGTATAATGGGATATAAATACATATAAATACAAAAATATTAATTGGTAATAAATTAGACATAATTAAGGAAAACGTGAGTAGGGTCCTGCAGCATATACACAATAGTTGGCATAGGCCCCAATACCATTCTCCAACCATTAATCAAGATCTTCAATTTCAGCATTCAGTACAGATTCCTAAGTAGCTTTATAATGCCTGCTAAACTGTTGAAATATCTCCAAGATGTGTGTTGAGTAGTTTCTAGTAATAGTCTAGTTGATACTCTTCCACTGTGTTCTTTTGAAGATGTCTACAGCTGATAAACAATACCAGCGTGGCTAAATAACTTCTTACACCCATTTCTTACTGCACTATACAACTGTTGGGTTGCCCCCATAGAGAGCACAGAGGACCTATTTTGAGCAGTAGGAGTGAAATGTAAGCAGAGAAGATAGCAGTTGGGGACATAACCAAAAAACTGTGACGTAATTTTAAACTTGTGGTCAGAAATGTTATTGTCAACTGAAAAAACTAAATGTGTAGTAACCTTAAAAGTCTACTAGCAAATGCAAGAAGCTTAACCTACAAAATGAGAGCTCTGGAGATATTGGTAAGTGATGAACAGCAGGATCAGATTGGTATCACATAAATGTGGTGGGATGATACTCATGACTCATACGTTAACTTAAAATGTTAGGTGTTTTAGAAGGGCCAGTGTAAATATAAAATGTGGCAGGGTATATGTATATGTGAACCCTGAATTAAAACCCCGTATTAAGGAATATTTGCATGATGGCACTGGTGCTATTAAGGAGACACTGTGGGTGAAGATTTGCAGACATTAAAAAGGGTTGTGTTGTAAATGTACAAACACTAGCATTGATGGGTAATATGAACTTTTATGGCACATTGAAAATTCTGAAATATGGGTGAAGTTTTAACCAAGGAAGATTTTAATTATCCAGTTAATTGTGAGGCACTTAATTCCTTTAAGGCATGAAGTTTCGGAAAATTGTAAATTACAATTTTTGTCAAAGACTGGAGACCGGTATTAGGTAATTTTATGTAACAATTGATAGAGACTCTAACTAGAATGAATGTCTAACTGGATCTGGTAGTATCTGAGGATAAAAAAAAAACAAGATAATTCACTAGAAATGAATTTGCTGCTATCAAATATAAAATATAAAAGGGTCTGGATGTTTTTTTTATTTAAAAAAAACAACATACAGGGCTATAAATAAAAGAATTAACATTTAATATTTAGAGCTTGTTGAGCCAAGGAAAAATCTGATTGTTATTTAGAGACAAGATGGCATTTATCTCCTTATGATTAATAATTTGAAATTGCTAAACTGGGCTATTTTTGTCTTCTTTGAATCAACAGCAGGAACAAAGTTGTTTGGCATAAAAAAAAGTCAGTGAACAGTGAAACATTCACAGTCAAAATGTTTAACTGTACAATAAGCAGACCAATTCCTTCAGTGATTTATTGTACTGAATGAGTGATTACTACATGCTGTTTTATTATTCATTTTGGTAATACTAGTTAGTGAATGAGTCTCCAAAGCAATTTATAAAAAATATTCTGCAAAATGGTTTACATCAACATCACGGACCTTCTCTTATTTCTGCTCTCTTAACAGATTTTACTTGTAAAATTATTTCTGCTTCGGGCAAAATCTGTTATTTAAACTCAATTCCCAACAAAAATGTAAAACACTGAATTTATTACAGTGCTCTGAAATCCATTATCTGAACATTGCAAATTGTAAACAAGGCTCTAGGGAAGTGGCTTAAAAAAATCCAGTAGCTTACATTATTATCAAAATAATATTATTTAAGAATAATGGGAAAAAAAACATATTTACTGCACTTATATCTAGCTGTACACATTGTGGCTGTGGATTAATCTAAATTATGGAAATTACTTATTGGTAAAGTAATTAAACTTAATTACCACATTTAAAGTAAATATATGTGTGGGGACTTGAATACCTTAGCTAATTTTCTAGTTTTATAAGCTAATGACAAATTAAAAGTACTCTCTAAAAGATTAACAAATGTATGTTTCGTGCAAAAGGCATGCCATTTTCTGCAGGAAAATATACAATTATTAATACATATGTAAATTGTCTATAACCGTATTTATCACATATGTATTACAATATTGTTTTGACAAATAGTAAAGCACTATACATATCCTTGAAAATCAATTAATAATTGTTTATTTCCATATGATGACATTTTCTATAATTTGAAAAGTCAACATGTATTACTGGACAAACTCAGCATATTTGTAATTCATATTCATTGTGCTCATTTTCAAAAATAGAAATAATACAAATTTAATTTAGATGTATTTTGTGTACTCTTCAAACCAACACATTGTAAGTTTACTTATAATTCTTAAGGGGCAAGCCCAGAAATGTTCTAAATCAAATAATATTGGGCTGTATTCAATAAACTGACAACCAATTAAAAAAATCAGGTCAAAATAGCAAAGTTGGAGCATTTAATATGCACTCACATAAAGAAAGTACCAAATTAGGCATATAGATATCACAAGTCAGGAACCACGGTGAAAGTAGATTGAAAATGATGTTTACTAAAACATCCCAGCTAGCTGGTAAATACGACTTCTGACTCAACATTCTGGTTAATATGATGAGTATAATAGCAGATGACCAAATGTATCACTAAACAAAATGGACATATATTGGCTTGTATAAATAAGGGATGTTAAAATGACTGGGGATGCAACGAAACGTTGTTTTACTTTGTACACTAGGTTACTATGTTATTAGAGTGCATCCTCTTCCTCTACCTTCACCTTTTTGTGACAGTTTCTATATTACCCCATGTAGTATATATCTTTTGTGCTATATATATTAAGTGTGTGGTGGTACACTGTTTATTGAATAGACCCCACTATGTTTATAATATGCCCATTTCATTAAAATGACACTGTAGTACAGGAAAACCTTCTTTTAGTTGACCAACTGCAAACATACACACAATAACAGCAGTCACACAAATAGCTTTATAATCTGATTGTTCTGCAAAATGGTTGTTTTACCACTATACTAAATATAAAAACAATAAAAAATGTGCACTCAAATGAACAAAAACAGCATATCAAATACATGCAAACAGTAGAAAATAAAAACACAAATCCATGTACAATGCAAGAGAGAGAAAATGTAATTCAAAATTTATGCCTGTAAATCATATGTATTTCTATAGTGAAATTGTTGTTTACAGTATTAAAATTGAAATATTTTTAAATATCACACATGCCTCCAAGCACTTTTTCTTGCAAGATCAATGGAAATAAATAGAGAAAGATAGTATAAAAAGAGAAAGATAGTGGTCATGAAAAAGTTATGGATGTAATTTTAAACTTGCTGGTTCTGCAAGTGAAGAATTTATTTAAGAAAAGAAATTGAGGTTAAAACAATTTTATTACGGAAAGCATTACAGTTTTCAACAGTTACACAACAGAAAGAATGATTTTGGAAGCTGTTTGCAACCATATATTTAAAGGAAAACTAAAGATCTAGCTGTTTGGCATCTAATTTTTTAAACCCCTTCGCAACATGTGACATGCCAGGCTTTAAAAATGGCGGCTTCGGCTGCACATGTATGCTTAGGAAGTGAACTAAAGTTAGCAACAGTTTCGTTGGTGGTCTCTCTCCTGAGTAGAAGGGAGCGCTGTCTGTAAAGCTGGAGCTTCCCTTCTACTGGCAAGAGCGACAGAAGTGATGTTTTTTTCACTTCCGTTGCTCTAAGGGGCACTGCAGGATGCTGACACATCAGACCAGTGTGATCTGGGTCCCGGCAAGTATGATAACTACTCAGATGAGCCCTTATCATACAGTCAAAGGCAATATTTAGTAATATTGCCTTTGACAAGTATATATTTGTCTCCCTCTCCTCACTATAGTTTTAGTGAGGGAGAGAGACAGATCAGATAATGTAATTTTTTAATAGTAATAAATGAAATAATATTTAATACAATTTTAATAACCAAGGGCTTTTATAAAATCCATTCTCAGTGTTTCATTCCTAGCTTTCTGTAGATCATTGCCTATGCAGTGATCTGGCCATATATGCAGTGATCTGGCCATATATGCAGTGATCTGGCCATATATGCAGCGATCTGGCAGCAGAAGCATTTAAAAAAAAAATTGTTACACCCACTAGGAGTTATTTTTTTTTTAAAGCTGTCTGAGCGCATGTAAGGCGATCAGTAACAGCCGATCAGTGGCACAGGCAGTTTGGTGATTGTTCAGATGAGCATTACCATTCACCTGTGTGGGAGAGAAACAGATCTATATAATGTAGGTTTTTAATTGTAATAAATTAAATACAATTTTATAAAATTGACCCAAGGGCTTTTATAAAAGACATACCCTTTGTATCATGTGCATTAACCCGTTCCCTGCTACTTATCACTGCACAGCAGCACATTTTTTCTTGTCGGCACATTTTTAGGGGTTAATTTTTTTGTACTGTAATTCATTAAAGTAGTACATCGGCTCTACAGAGCTATTAACCCCTTCATTGCTCTACAATTGCAAAATTGCAAGTTGGCAAATCAAAGAGTACACATCTCAAATGTGGTATTTTTTTGGCACCCTCAAACAAGCTGCAAACCTATGCATGATTGGTATCCCTGTACTCAGAAGATGTTGTTGAACACATATTTGGGAGTTGTTTGGCAGTGACACGTACCAAAATCTGTGAATTCATGTCTGAAATACAGTGTATGTGAAAAAAAACAACCAAAAAATTACTACCACAAACTTTGACAAAGGCTGGTGGAAGAATTGGTGCATGGAAAGTATTAAAATACCACCATTTGAAATAGCCGATGGTGGCTACTTTAAAAAAGACGATACTATCTCACTGCTTTTTAAATTAGTCTGTGTTTTTATTCTGAAGATTAAAACAGACAGTATAGAACATGCAAATACAGGATATCAATACTTTAGATCATAAACATTAACTTATAAAAAAAAAACTGTTATCCCTGCGATCAGAGCTGGCCTTAAGTGTCCTGGTGCCCTGTGCGGGCTTCCCCTGTGGCACCCCCCCCATCTTTCACCCCCGTCTTTTTCACACCCCTATGTATGTGTCCCTTTCCTCTTCCTTGCCATGTCTGTCTCTCTCTAACGCCCCCATACCTGTTTTCTCTCTCTCTCCATCTGTTCTCTCTCCTCTCCTTCCTCTGTTCTGTCCCCCCCGTTCTGCCCCCCCTCCCCCTGTGCTGTCCCCCCTCCCCCTGTTCTGTCTCTCCCCCCCTGTTCTGTCTCTCCCCTCCCCCTGTTTTGTCTCTCTCTCCCCCTTCCCCTGTTCTGTCTCTCTCTCCCCCTCCCCCTGTTCTGTCTCTCTCTCCCTCCCCCTGTTCTGTCTCTCTCCCCCCTCCCCCGTTTTGTCTCTCTCTCCCCCTCCCCCTGTTCTGTCTCTCTTCCCCCCCTGTTCTCTCTCTCTCCCCCTCCCCTTGTTCTGTCTCTCTCTCTCCCCCCTCCCCCTGTTCTGTCTCTCTCTCTCCCCCCTCCCCCTGTTCTGTCTCTCCCCTCTCCCCCTGTTCTGCCTCTCTCCCCCCTCCCCTTCCTTTGACTGTAAATGTGGATCCGGGGAGGGGGCAGAGCTAACCGGCTGAGTGGACTAGCTCTGCTTCACAGGCAGAAAGAAAAAGTACTGCTCAGTTCCCCATGCTTAATGCAGCCATGGGGAGCCAAGGGGAAGGTGGCGGGGGGAACCGAGGGGAAGGGGGATACAAGAGGGATGTGTGAGGGAAGAGATGGAGTTTAAGAGTTTGGTGGGTTGTGATAAAGGTGGGTGAAGGAGAAACATAACAGCAATTGAGTATATTTACATTTTTCAGGAAAAAGAGAGCGATCATATGGAGGATCTCCGATTAGTCTACAGGACAGAGAGTTATCTCAAATGCTTGTTCTATAGTTAGGAGGCCCAGCTACTGGTGTCACATCACAGCAATTTCCTATGTCCTGTCACTCCCTATTATTATGAGAAGATTTATGTAATCAGTAATTTATATCTGTCAGTTTCTGTGAAATCCAACCAATAAAACCATGTTTAAATGAATGTATCTGTCCTGTTATTATTGAATGAGATTATTTTCTCCATTTTTATAATATCATCCATACTCAACAGCCATGATTTCCGTTTCGTAAGTTGGGTGGTCTTCCATTACAGTGGAATAAGGGAATTGGCCACTATAATGGAGTGATGAATTATAGACTTTTTATTAGAGGTTGGCATTGAATTATGATGTAGCATGTAAATTTGTGACATGAATGGGATGGGACCATCCATGAAGGTTTTAATAATGTTGTGTTTTCCTTTCGAGTAATATTGTTTTAAAGGGCCATTCCACCATATGTGTGTTAGTGTGCCCACTTTGTCTCTGTAATCTACATCCTTATAGGAGATTTCTTGGTAGCGGTGTGCTATGGAGCAACATTAAATTTTAAGTATCGCTTCATACCATCTTTTCTCAGTCCAATTGAGATTCAAATCTTAATCACAACACCCTGTATATGTAGGGAACCCTGAGGTATACAGGTCAAGTAAGTGTGTATAGAGCAGAGAGATTATATGAGTAGTATTATCACACTGATTTTTTAATGCAACTACCATTATTGTATCTAAAAGACTATTACCCAGGGGTGTATCCTGGTTGTGAGAGACAGGTGTTCTGCTACTTAAAAACAATAACAATGTAAATAAAGCATCTCTAATATAGCTTTAACACAAAGTAGAGAAACTTCCACTAGGGGTTAACCCTAAAACTAGGCAAGAAACATACCGTATTTGCTTGATTATAAGACGACCCTGATTATAAGACGACCCCCCAAACTTTGGATATTCCTTTAGGAAAAAAACTAAAAGCCTGAATATAAGACAACCCTATAGGAAAAAAGTTCAACTTGTATATATTCACATGTAAATTGCTTTTTAAATAAAAAATTATGATATAAAAAAATAAATTTCTTGTTTTTATTTCCTTTTATGTGCCAATGCTGCCTCTCTCTTTCCCTTGCCCCCAGCTTTGTCTCTCTCCCCCCCTTAGTGTTGTCTCTCTCTCCCCCTCCCTTTGTCTCCCCTTGTCTCTGTCTCTTCCCTCCCTCCCTGCCTCCCTCCCTCCCCTTGTTTCTCTCTGTGCCCCCCTCCCTCCCCTTGTCTCTCTCCCCCCCTCCCTCCACTTGTCTCTCTGCCCCCCCCTTGTTATTCTTCCCCCCCTCCCCTTGTATTTCTCCCCCCCTCCCCCTCCCTCCTCCTCCCTCCCCCTCACCTGTTTCTTGCTCCCTGGTGGCTAGTGGGGGCAGCTGGGGGATGTCTGCAAGATACGTGCAGACATCCTCCATGCTGCCCGACACCTCCATCTATTATGACGGACAGCCGGTTGGAAACTGAAAATATTTTTTTTTTCTCATGGAGGCTCAAATCCATAGGTGTGCGGCGCACACCTAGCACCAATGGAAGATCCGCCACTGCTATTACCACAGACTCAATGCAAGAACAGAAACTCTGCTCTATGTCACAACCCTCAAGACCACTGCCGCAGACCCCACAGTAGTGGTGTTTCTCGTTTCTGTGCTGCCCTAGGCCGACAAAATTTGGGCACCCCCCACCCATGTTGCACACCTATGACATGCTCCATCACCCATGTTTCACACCCACGACATGCCCTCATCACCCACATTGCATCCACACTAAATGCCCCATCACCCCATTACATACCCCCACCATGTCCATTATATGCTATCATCACCCTGATTAATGATCCATTACAAGACCCCCATCACCCCCATTACATGTTCCCATCACATGCTCCATTACCCTATTACATGCCCCCATCCCTTCATTGCACGCCACCATCAACCCTATTACATACCCCCACCACGTCCATTACATATCCCCATCACCCCAATATCATGCCACCATCACCCCGATTAATGACCCATTACATGACCCCCATGACTTCCATCACACATCACATTCAGACTCACATCACGCTCATACCCCCATCCCACTTAGTCATAAACACAGACTCACATCACACTCAGTCACACATGTATACTCCCATCACACTCAGTCACACACTCTGACTCCCATCACACTCTGGCTCCCAGCAAAAATGTTTGAAGCTCCAGAAGTTAGCTTTAACACCCTCTGGCAATGTGCCGCCCTCTGGCAAAGTGCCACCCTAGGCGAGTGCCTTGTTTGCCTCGCGGAACATACACTACTGCCCCACAGACAGGCTCCTGCTCTGATGAGCAGAAACACATATGAAACATATCAGTAACTGCAGCTTTAAAATTAAAAGTAGGCAGTAACTGACCCTGACACTACTTGGTGGACTGAAACACCTAGACAGGTAATCAAATCATGAAACAATTAGAAAATGTATATAAATATTTATGTGAAATAAATAGAAACTCCTACACAACTACATTATCACATAGGTACAATAACACCTTATGTAGCAGAAGAGCAACAATACATATTGTGCCCCCAAAAATTGTAAAAATAAAAATGGAGAAGTAAAATAATACTAATAATAAAACAATATAAAAAAGCACCAAAATGAGTGTTAGTGCACTTATATGAAATACATTTTGTCTCAGCCGAAACAGACAGGAGTTGCCTAGTAAATGCAATGCATTTCAAAATATAGTAATTTTCTCAAGCTGCAGAGCGTTCCCTCCGTGCACAACACACAAAGGATATAAAGTATCCAATTTTAGAATTCAATGAGTTGCACTCTGATTTAATTTCAGCTGACTGTCTCCTCTGCTATGATCCAACCTTATTTGTTCTTTATATGAAGAAGTCCACGGAGTCATCTATTTCTCATAAATGAATTTTGTTGCTTGTTATGCATGAAGAAACAATAAACATAGAAAGTTACACTCCTATATGAGGGTAGTAGAGCAGAGGAGCACAGTCTATTTGGATGGAAAATGTGTCTAGTGTAACTAACTATCAATTACCTCTTAAAAGCTGGTACTATTGGAACACATGAATGCTTCTTTGTAACAAATACAGCCTCCATTCGATATGTTTAGAAACCACATGGTACGTTTATTCCTTTCATAAATTTCACCGACCAGTTTTGGCACCCGACTTTCACTTAATCTCACAAATAGCTTTCATCATTTTGCCTCCAATTACTTTTTTTTCTAAGTCAAACTCAAGTTGTCATTCTCCTCGAGCTATTCTCGAATTTTAGTGAATGATTGTTTTTCAAAACCCTTTCTAATGTTATAGTAGTACTCAAGCAGTCTGTCTAATATTCTGACGTCCACATAGACATTCAAAAGGTTGATCACAAAGTTGGATTTACAGGAGAGGAATTGTTCAATTTTCTGTTCTCCACCCATTGCATTGTCTTTCAATTTGCATTTTTTTTAGACACTTTGTACTGTCCCCACATCGACTGCATCTATATCAACCTGTCAGGGGTGTAAGGAAGTAATTTTTTGTCTTAGCTGAAGAAGAGATTTTTTTTTTAGAAATATCTGAAAGTGCCAAATCACTCTTTAGGCTCCTGTTCTTTCTACAGAAAATGTTACTTTTTAGAGGAAAAAGATTTGGGTCTTGTTTAAGAACCTCCCAATATTTGTCAAGAATCATTTTTATCTTTGTAATTCTATCTGAATACTTGGTAATAAAGGATATAAGAGAAGCTGTCAATAGCTCAAGCTCAGAATTGTGCATTGTGTTTGTAATTCTTTGAGAAAAAAAGATATTAGAGAAGCTGTTGTTATCACTTATCAAGATGTGTTTAGAGAATCACCATTTACTTGGTAAATTCTTGATTTTCTCCTTTTGATTTTTCATTTGAAGTAGGGAATCTCTATCAACCCTCTTCACCTTAAAGATTCTTATCGAATCCTTTCTGTGTTCATACAAAACTTTCAGGCCAAAATAATTACTGTTCAATTCTCCCCCCAAAAAGCTTCAAGAGATGCAGGATCACCCTTCCATAATGTTAACAAATTGTCAATATATCATTTGAATAGGGATAAATTACCCTGACTGCTATCATCTCTTCCTAGTTTACAAAAAAATATTTGCAAAGCTGAGGGCAAAGTGGCTCCCCATTGTGGTACCTTGTATCTGGAGGTAATAGTTACCATAAAAATAAAACAAAATTGATTTGAGGATAAATCTCATACTGTTAGATAGAAACGCTAATCTTTGAATTAGGAAATTGAATTAATCTTTTTCTCAAGATCCCCATCTTTACTCCTTCTTTTTTAATAGGGAAAAGCAAAGTGGGGTATCTTATAAATGCCTCATCTGATAAAACAGTGTGCTTCATTTAAATATATATAAGTATTCTGCAAACCAAGACCTAAAATCAAAAACAGGAACACAGAAGAGCGCACTCACATTTTCCAGGTAAAAAAGGTACTGTAGTGGTTTTAATCTTCAAACGTGATAGGAATACAAAACCAAGACCTACACCTTTTGATCGGCATTTCCAAACAGGATATGTTTGTTCTCCCTTAATTCTCTCATAGCAAATCTCTCACTTTTTTGTTAAATTATCTCCAGGATTAACAGTTTGCAAATTCAGCTTCACCAGTTATTTGAACATACTTAAATATTTACCCATACTATACGTTGTAGTAAACTTTGATTAAGGTTTAGTCTTAAGTTCCTAATTCTGACGTACTTAAGTGAAATAGAGGGAAAAAGGTCTGATCATCAGAAATGTCCAACCTGGCACTAGTAATAACATCCCAAATAGGAACATTTTAGTCTTAGCAGAAACAAACACAGGAGCTGCCTAGTAAATACAACGTGTTTCAAAATATAGTCATTTCCTCAGGCTGAAGAATGTTTTGACCACTGGCAGCTGCGAGGAAGATAACCAAGGATAATTAAGGCTGCTCACATGTGGCAACCTACTGGAGATGCCACATAGCTGGCATAGCAGCGATCCAAAGGTGCCATGCTACAGAGGCGTCATGTACAAAGAGTGGATTAAATAATCTTGATACTCAGACCAAGTGCAATGTTGCCACACATGCAGAAAATCCACCAAAACATGCACTCACGGTAACTTATCAAATAATTAATCACATTTAATATATAAACATATCACTATATTGGCATTTCAGCTCCACCTGGAGCCATTATGAAGAGCCATCAACTACTTTTTTGATAAGTTAAGGTGGGTACGTGTTTGGATTTTATATCTGTATAACATTTTATTTGTTATTAATTATATCATTTATGAATGTATAAAGTCTGTTATTCTTTATTACACATTAATATTAGCGTGATTCATGTTGTATTATCAGTATTAAGCAGGTTGATTTTTTTTATGCACATTTTTGTTAATAAACCTCAGTCAAGTATTTCTTTTACATCATTTTATTCTTATGGACATTACTTATATAAAGTGTCATTATTTTTTTTTATTATAACCACCTTTTAACCTCAATAAAGACATGACCAGTTTCTAGGGCCATGTTTTCTTCTGCACTTTCCCAGGTCCTACGATTAAGTCCATTCTGGACGAAACGCGTAAGGTAGCTCCATCGAGTATGGGCTTTTGTGTATCATTTTTGAACATTTTTTGATATAATGAACATTATGTTTTAAGGATCTGGTTCTATTTTCCAGTTTGTCTATGTTGTGTGATGTAGTTAATGCTGAACACTCTTGCACAGACAGGTTTATTTTAAGCACATTGGCTTAGACATGTTTTGAAAAATCTAACAAGATGATTTCACTTGATTGAATTTGTTGAATTTAAATCCTGTCTTGAAGTAATCTGAATATTCATTTTATCTGAAGTAGAGATCTTTACTATAAGTGTACTCAATTCATATTATAATTATTACACACTTTATAATCTATTTCATTTTCATGCTGTTTAGTTCCTTTCAATCAGTATTCATAGTTCCTTTTTTAAAATAAAACTATTTACAAGTTATATCAGAGCTAATATAGCTATAGCCTCAAAAGAAGCAGTTAAATCTCCATTTTTGCAGTGTGTAATGGATGAGAAGTAATGTAATTTTATTATTTGACATTTCTGAGCATGTGTAATAGGTTTCCTTATATCATCAACAAGTGACCTCAACACTGCTGAAGCCTGCCACCATATAATCCACGAGAAGCATGTTCATATGTACTTCATGTTCTGTCTGCATGCTCATGCAGGCCATGCTCTCTGCTTCCTTAATGGAGTCTTCCATCTTCAATACTAAACTCCATTAAGGAAGAAGTGTCCTAAAGGATCACTAATCATTTTTCACATGTGCTTGCAATACAGAAGCACAAGTGAAATGTTTAGTACCCATTAGGGTAAACTGGCTTGTACTTTAAGTGGTACTTCTTTGTGAAGCAGGCAGGCTGACTAGGTGATCTGCTTTTATGTAAACAAGGCATGTTGGTTTGGTCTGTGACAGTCTCTCTCTGCTTCTGCACAGAGAGATCCTTGTTTTTTCATGGGATCAAGAGAGGGGAGTTGAATTAGGCAGACCTTGAGGAAATTCACAGTGCTGAACCTCTGCCCTGATTGGACATGCACGCACCCCCAATGTCAGCATGCATCTGCCTCTAAATCAGCTCTGCCTCTGCCAATTCCTAATGATACTTATCGGGGTTTGCTAAAAAAAACTAAGACACTACTTTTTTTTTACTCTTCTAAGGAGGCATGGTTTAACAAAATGTTTGTGTCCTTTTACACAATGCATAGAGCAATGACAAGATGTATAGTAAATGTGATCATGAACTGTCTGAATAATAAATAGTAGTATTTGTCAGATTTAGGCCTTTACTTTGTGTATTCCATTTGAGAAATTAGATCTGTGTTAGTCATGCACATTTGTTATCAGACTGCAAAATCTGGATACTCCTCGAATGTTAATGTCATCAGAAACATTTAAATAGGCCTTGCCCTGGAGGCACGAAACTATCTGCTCCTGCTGACTGCACCTGTGTAACATTAAATCATTACATCCGGGTCTATTCAATAAAGAGAGAATGGCAGGGACATGAGACTGGAATTTTTTAAAATTTAAGGTCAAAGTAGATGAGTTGGAAAAATTCTCCCATTCAGTTGCATTGGAGAATGTTTCCAACTCAGCTACATTGGCCTAAAGTTTAAAATTCCCATCTCAACTCCCTGCAATTCACTCTTCATTGAGTAGACTCTATAATGCCTTCCCCACACTTTAATTTATTGTCCTTTCCATCTTCTTAATTATTACGAACCAGGTATTTCTGTGCTAAGCTGTTATGCCCAGCAAACATATGTCTCTGCCAGTTAATTGTTTCTCTGTATCCACTGTATCTGTGCCCAAGTGACTATTAGGATTAATGCTTTCAAATATAGTTTTGATTCATCACTACATTTCCCTGAAATGCTTAATAAATATAGCAAAGATCAACTGTTGTAGTTTATTACTTTTCTTGCCTTTATGTATTTGAGTGTAGAGACTGTGCGTCTAGGTGTTTCTGCTGCAAAATATTTTTTTAATCCTGAACATGGTGAAATACTGTATTTGCTTGAATATAAGATGACTGATTATAAGACAACACCCCCCTCAAACTTTGGATATTAATTTAGGGGAAAAAAAAGAAAAGGTGTGAGTATAATACTACCCTATAGGAAAAAAAACTTTTACTTATAAATATTAGTTCAGATATAATCAGTTTTTTTCATATTTAATAACAATTGTCATTGAAAAATGCCTTTCTTGTTTTTATTTCCTTTTATTTGCATTCTGCCCCCCAGACTTACCAATGCATCCTCAGACATGCAATCTGCCACCCCAGATTTGCCATCTGCACCAAGACTTATCTGCCCCCAAACATACCATCAGTCACCCTATGCTTGCCATCTGCCCACCAGACATGCCATCTGCCACCAGCACCACCAGAATCCAATTGCTAGTCTCTTTGCTAGAATATAAAATTTAAATATATTTATATTGCTAACACTTAATATTATTAAGTGTTTAGCTAGCAGGTTTATGTAAATTTTCTGTTATATTTCATAACATTGCATTATTAAATTAATATTATTACCTTATTATAAGTGTTTGTCATAATGGGGTTTACCTGCTAGGATATTTTCTGCCAAAATTCCAAATATAAATTGGTTGACTTTTACTGTTTCCATGTGGCCTGCAGCCATCTTGGGACTTCATTTTTACACAGCAGTTATTATTGAACTTATTTTGCTCTTTAGAGAGTGGTGCGCTATGGGGGCAGTTGTCTTTGGTATAGACTCTCTTATGGGTAGGTACGGAAAACCCGATTTTTGAACAAGTGGCAAGATGGGGACAAGACAGATCCCATCTTACCAGTTGTTCAAAAATCAGGTTTTCAGCAGCTGCCCATAAGGGAGTCTATCCCAGAGACCTACTCGATGAGAATGAGGTACAGCCAATAACGTCCTATACAGACCTTAGAGCTACAAGTAATTGCACACATTGGTTAAAGGAATAGGCGCATATGGAATTTTTTGTAAAACTGATGACAGCAGGCTTTGAAGAGACATATCAAATGTCATCATAACATCCCATTAAAAAGAGAATAGACCTGGAAGAATTTAAAAATAACACAGACATAGTTATTAAACCTTCAGACAAAGAAGGCAACATAGTGATAATGAACTATGATTACTATAAAAAAAAATGGTGAGAGAATGGAGCACGAGCTGTGGAGAAAACCGTCAGTAGAGGAAAAGGAGGGAGGACGGAAAAACAAGGGACGCAGGAGAAGGCAAATCCACTACGATCCGGGGGAGGTATTAAAACGAAGTTAAATGAAAGAAACAGAAACAAAAACGTTTAAAGAGGATTAAACTAATAAAAGTACTGAAAAAAAAATTGGGCAGACTAGATGGACCGAATGGTCTTATCTGCCGACACATTCTATGTTTCTATGTTTAGTAAGGAAAGAAGGTGAACGAAGAGTGAGGAAGGGAGGAAGAAGGGAGGAAAGTGGAAGGAGAAAACAAAAGAAAGGAAAGAAAGGAAACATCTAAAAGTAAAAAGCCAATAAACTCCGGCGGTGAACTTTTTATCCCTGTAAACAACTCCAGCAGAGCGGGGTAAGACTGTTTTCAATTTACATCTCTCCTGTTTATGGCAAAAAGTAATACTGGAAGACCTTTTTTTTTTTTACAGTCATAAATGTAAGAAATAACTAAGGGGTGGAAGAAAAATACCGAAGCTTATGTTTAATGTATACATCTGTGTAAGATTTACATGTGTCTAAACTTACTCTCTGCTTTCTGGTAAATATCGACAGCAGTGCTCTTCTCTATCTAAGTGGTATAAAGGGCTAAAAAGACTGAGGAATTCTTGGTAATTCTTAGCAGCTAAGAAAGTATATCCCGGTGGGAGAAATTTACATATCTTGAGTTGCAAAACCCATAACTGAGAAAGACCTACACCTGTTGGTATAATCCCTATTATTTGGAACTAACTATATATGGAATGCTCAGTGTGGAGTTTGGCCACTAACTATAAAAAGAAGTAAAGGTTTTAAGTGATTGAGAAAACAAGCACCAGAAAAGAAAACCAGAATATCATCAATAAAGAAGGGCAAACCTGTTTCGGTCCTAAATTTCTAATTAATCAGCAAATAACTGGGGAAATCTTGGTATCCACTCACCTCTGTATATACCTTTGAAAGTACAATGAGGCTAAACTGAGATAGTCTGACACTGGTTTGTAGACATGTGCAAAACTAAAATTTTCGTTTCGTTTTCGTCCATTCGGACGAAAATGTTATTTATTTCGTCTAAAACGAATTTCGTTCATTAGTGCATTCGTTTCAGACGAAATTCGTTCATTATTTTCGTTTCGTTTTGTTTTATTCGTTCGTTTTATAGAATACAATGTAATACTATTGGCTTTCTATAAACCGAACGAGAGCCCCATTCATAAGAAATTCTTATGAATGGGGCTCTCGTTCGGTTCATAGAAAGGCAATAGTATTACTTGTATTCTATAAGCCGAAAGTCTATAAACCGAACGACTTTCGGTTTATAGACTTTCGGCTTATGGAATACATGTAATCCTATTGCTATTCTATAAACCGAACGACTTTCGGTTTATAGAATAGCCATAGGTTTACATGTATTACATAAGCCGAAAGTCTATAAACCGAAAGTCGTTCGGTTTATAGGCTGTCGGCATTTAACTAATAAGAGACAGAGTCTCCATTCATAAAATTATGAATGGAGACTTTGTCTCCGTGTAGTAAAATGCCGACAGCCTATAAACCGAACGTTCGGTTTATAGGCTGTCGGCTTATGGAATACATGTATTCCTATTGCTATTCTATAAACCGAACGACTTTCGGTTTATAGAATAGCCATAGGATTACATGTATTACATAAGCCAAAAGTCTATAAACCGAAAGTCGTTCGGTTTATAGGCTGTCGGCATTTAACTATACAGAGACAGAGTCTCCATTCATAAAATTATGAATGGAGACTTTGTCTCCGTGTAGTAAAATGCCGAAAGCCTATAAACTGAACGATCGGTTTATAGACTTTCGGCTTATATAATACATGTAATCCTATGGCTATTCTATAAACCGAACGTTCGGTTTATAGAATAGCAATAGGAATACATGTATTCCATAAGCCGACAGCCTATAAACCGAACGTTCGGTTTATAGGCTGTGGGCATTTTACTACACGGAGACAAAGTCTCCATTCATAATTTTATGAATGGAGACTCTGTCTCCGTATAGTTAAATGCCGGCTTTTAACTATACGGAGACAAAGTCTCCATTTATAATTTTATGAATGGAGACTCTGTCTCCGTATAGTTAAATGCCCACAGCCTATAAACCGAATGTTCGGTTTATAGGCTGTCGGCTTTTAACTATATGGATACAAAGTCTCCATTCATAATTTTATGAATGGAGACTCTGTCTCCGTATAGTTAAATGCCGGCTTTTAACTATACGGAGACAAAGTCTCCATTTATAATTTTATGAATGGAGACTCTGTCTCCGTATAGTTAAATGCCCACAGCCTATAAACCGAATGTTCGGTTTATAGGCTGTCGGCTTTTAACTATATGGATACAAAGTCTCCATTCATAATTTTATGAATGGAGACTCTGTCTCCGTATAGTTAAATGCCGGTGTTCTGACAAATTTCTGGAGCAAATTCTCCTGCGCAATCGCAGGAGAATTTGCTCACTGCGCATGCGCATAAAGTTACAGCTGATAACTCAGCTGTAACTTTGTGACCACCGCGCATGAGCCAGCTGCGCAACCCACCTCCCGCCCCCCTCACACCCCCCGCACACCCCTTCTTACCAGATCATCGACCACAGCGATACACAGCGCATACGCACGCCTATCCAGCCGTTTGGGAATGCGCGCGTCCGTTGTTGTGTTCTTAAGGTGGTAAGTAACACGGGGCGTCGGGGCTCACCAGGATGCTTGCCCCCTTATGTCCCGGAACGACAGCCAGGACTTTTATGAGGAAGCCGGAAGTACCCAGATTCATCATAGAAGTCCCGGCGGTCATGCCGGGCGGCAGCAGGAGAGGTCTCGCTCATCGCGCAGACATCCTCCGCTGCCTCGCTAGCCACCAGGGAGAATCGGGCAGCTGGGGGATGTCTGCACGAATCGTGCAGACAACCTCCATGCTGCCCGACACTTCCGTCTTTTATGTATAGTGCATACATCCCCCGGCTGCCCCCACTAGCCACCAGGGAGCAAGAAACAGGTGAGGGGGGGACAGAATAAAAAGGGGGGGGGCAGAGAGAAACAAGGGGAGGGAAGGGGGGAAGAGACAGACACAAGGGGAGCGAGGGGGGAGCCAAAGGGAGGGTGAGGGAGAGACAACACTAAGGGGGGGAGAGCGACAAATCTGGGGGCAAGGGAAAGAGAGAGGCAGCATTGTCACATAAAAGGAAATAAAAACAAGATTTTTTTTATATCATCATTTTTTATTAAAAAAGCAATTTACATGTGAATATATACTAGACATGTGCATTCGTTTTCGGACGAATGCATTTTCGTCCGAAAATTGCATTTTCGTCCATTCGCCCGAAAAACGAAGAACGAAAATGCTAAGCTAACTAAAGCCGAATGAACGAATGGTTAATAAAGGAAAATCATTCGTTCATTCGTCCATTCGTAGTACTATTGCATTCTATAAGCCGAAATAGAGTCGGTTTATAGAATACAATAACGTTTAACTATACGGAGACAGAGTCTCCATTCATAAAATTATGAATGGAGACTTTGTCTCCGTATAGTTAAATGCCCACAGCCTATAAACCGAACGTTCGGTTTATAGGCTGTGGGCATTTAACTATACGGAGACAGAGTCTCCATTCATAAAATTATAAATGGAGACTTTGTCTCCGTATGGTTAAAAGCCGGCATTTAACTATACGGAGACAGAGTCTCCATTCATAAAATTATGAATGGAGACTTTGTCTCCGTGTAGTAAAATGCCCACAGCCTATAAACCGAACGTTCGGTTTATAGGCTGTCGGCTTATGGAATACATGTATTCCTATTGCTATTCTATAAACCGAACTTTCGGTTTATAGAATAGCCATAGGATTACATGTATTACATAAGCCGAAAGTCTATAAACCGATCGTTCGGTTTATAGGCTTTCGGCATTTTACTACACGGAGACAAAGTCTCCATTCATAATTTTATGAATGGAGACTCTGTCTCTGTATAGTTAAATGCCGACAGCCTATAAACCGAACGACTTTCGGTTTATAGACTTTCGGCTTATGTACTACATGTAATCCTATGGCTATTCTATAAACCGAAAGTCGTTCGGTTTATAGAATAGCAATAGCATTACATGTATTCTATAAAACGAACGTCGTTCGTTTTAAAGACTTTCGGCTTATAGAATACTATTGGCTTTCTATAAACCGAACTAGAGTCGAGTCCCCATTCATAAGACATTCTTATGAATGAGGAGGGACTCTAGTTAGGTTTATAGAATGCCAATAGTATTCTATAAGCCGAAAGTCTTTAAAACGAACGACGTTCGGTTTATAGAATACATGTAATGCTATTGCTGTTCTATAAGCCGAAAGTCTTTCGGCTTATAGAACAGCAATAGCATTACATGTATTCTATAAACCGAACGTCGTTTGTTTTAAAGACTTTCGGCTTATAGAATACATGCTGCTATTGGCTTTCTATAAACCGAAAGAGTCCCCATTCATATGAATAGGTCAATTGACCTATTCGTATGAATGGGAACTCAATTTCGGTTTATAGGAAGCTAATAGCATTACATGCATTCCATAAACCGAAAGTCATTCATGTCGGTTTATGGAATGTAGTACAATGCTATTGGTATTGTAAACCGACTCTATTTCGGTTTAGAATGCCAATAGCACGAATGGACGAATGGACGAATGAACGAATGATTTTCGTTTATTAACCATTCGTTCATTCTGATTTTGTTAGTTAAAATTTTCGCTATTCGTTTTTCGGACGAATGGACGAAAATGCTATTTTCGTCCGAAAATGCATTAGTCCGAAAACGAATGCACATGTCTACTGGTTTGTATATACTCCCTATCGCCCAGAAGAGGAAGGGAAAAAGAAAGGAATTGTATATGTGAAAGAATCTACGAGAAGTTGGGTTACTTAATGCTGAGTGCAGTAAAGCATTCCAGTACTTGGGAGTGCTAAATATACGCAGGTGTATCTCGGACTACAAGGTTTAAAAAGCATTTGTAATGGCCTCAAAAAAAACAGCAGAGGCTAAACCTGTACATAGTAGAGAAAGAAAAGATATAAAGGAATCCAGAGATAGAGAAAAGCAAGAAAAAAGACTGTCATTCTTTTCTCCACACGCGATTAAGCATAATGTTGATTCTTACACGATGGAAGATTATACGTCCTCGGATGAAGAGCTTCAGACTATCACACCTGAGCTATTAAAATCAAGCCTTAAAGATATCCTAGTTGAGCTCAAAGCAGAAATGGCTAACAATACACAAGAAATTAAAAAAGAATTACAGGACTTTTCTATCAAACTCCAAGCGGCTGACGACAAAATTGAAACTCTGACATAGCAATACAAAAAGGTTCAATCCTCAAATGAACAATTAATAAAAAGAGTAGATTTACTGGAGAATAAAATATGTGACATGGAAGACCGCTCTCAGCGATATAATCTTAGATTCCTCAATATTAGAGAACAAACACAACCAGAAGATATTCGTGCTTTATTAATGGAATACTTCAAATCTATGGATCTCACTATGGACGGGCATAATGAAATAATAGAAAGGTGCCATAGACTTCCCAGACCAAGCAACTTATCTCAAGAAACACCTAGAGACATTATTGCCTGTTTCCACTCATACCAATTTAAGGAGCAAATATTTAAAGCGTCAAGACTAAAGTTGAGCGGACATCTGGAAGTTTGGGTTCAGCGGGTTCAGCCGAAATTCGGAAAAAAGTCCGGGTTCGGGGGCTATTGGTAATAAAAAAATAAATGTAACAAAAACAAAGGTTATGCCAAAAACATAGACCCAATTTTAGTAAAAGAACTAGAACGACTATTTAGCTTTTATTGGACACAAAATGAATTTGTTTATCTGGGTGGTTGGAGAATTTAATGGAACTAAATTTTATGCTATTACTAAAAGAGACCAATAGAAAACTCAGGGACTGGGCTCACCTAGAAACATCCTGGTGGGGGAGAGTAAACACAGTTAACTATTATCTCTTCCCAAAATGGGCCTATATGTTTAGCATGGTTCCTTTAAGAGTCCCGAAGGCGTGGCTGGACATGCTCCAGTCGTCAATCAATTCTTAGATATGGCAAGGTAGGAAAATTAGAATTGCTAAGCATGTCTTAGGAAGAAAGACCAAGGAGGGAGGTATGGGTTATCCAAATGTTAAGGCAGTCTATCGGGCAAATATTTTGACCCATCTATATAGACTACAGGAAGAAGACTCTAAAAACAAACCTTGTTATAGGATTGAGGCTGAAGCATGTGGAAATAACGAATTGGAAATCCTACTTTGGACAATTAATTATCACAAAATTAAAGCTAAACTAACAATGAGTTCTGGTATTTTGACCCAGCTAATCCAAGAATGGAAAGAAATTAAGAAAGTATTGGGCCTTAAAGTCAAAATTTTAAGAACGTGTGGGATTAATAGTATTCAAACCAACATAGAAAATGTATCTCTAAATAACTAGCAGACAGAGAATAGAATGAAAATTGTGTACATAACTTTAAATAATGAAATTCTACCTTTTGACCAGCTAGCAGCTAGACTAGGCCTGAGTGAGAGGGATAAGTTTGACTATTTACGAGTCAGACACTTCATAAAAAACCATCTCAAAGCATATTCATTGTTTAAATTTGGTGGAGAACCACTTTAAAACTATGCATAGATGGTATCTGACTCCAAAGAGACTATCCAAAGTGTATCAGGGTTACCCACCAAATTGCTGGAGATGTGGAGATGCTGATGGCTCAGTTATACATATCTGTTGGCAATGTATGGGGGTTAAGACGCTCTGGAAAAGGATCTTTAATAAACTCAAAAGTCTGGGAATCAACCCGAAATTTGATCCCAAAACCACCTTACATCTAAATATGAATGAGCTTGCTAAAAAGGATAGAATCCTAGTAGTACACTGCTTCTTGGCTATAAAGATAATTATCACTATAAATTGTAAATCAAGTCTCCCTCTAAAAATGGAAAGAGACCTAAGTCGGTCTAGAGACTTATCTGGAAAAACAGCAGCGCAATATAGAAATTGGCTAAATTGGCTCAATAGAGTACTGATGACCTGGGATCTCCGCTTGTTGTTGTATAGGAGGGGAAGATAGACCCTACATTATTTTATATTTCGCTCACTATGCACTTTAACACGAATAATGGTAGAAGAAGGTTGAGGAGTACAAATATTTATTATTACTCACAAATGTTTTTTCTCACACAGGGCTGCATAATTATCGCCCTTTACTCATTACAACTATATATATTACAATTACACTTCTTTTTTTTTGGGGGGGGAGGGTCTTTTCGCCTATGTTTCCTACAACTGGATTATATCTAGGGAGGTAATTTTATAGGGCTAGAGATGTGACTGGTACCAGTATTGTTGGTTATTGTATGTATTATGAATATTTGTATTTTTGATAAAAGCAAAATAAAAATTAGTGTCAAAAAAAAAATTGGTGATGGACATTCTATCCAACCAAGACACATATACTATCCTCACCAAGAACCCAACAATGGAATATCTAAAAAGGCTCAAAATCATTCTGTGTAACGGGCAAGCACAAGGGGTCTTAAGCCAACAAGAATACAACTACATATACACCAGTACACCTGTCCTACCGACCTTTTACAGTCTACCTGAAAGACATAAACCTACATGCCTCGGGAATCTACTCACTAGATATAGAAAGTCTGTCCAGCACCACAAATAAATGAGGTCATACAATACATATTTGAAAATATATGTTGCGAACTAGCTTTCCGCTTACAAAAACTGAAATTTTGAAACAGGAGGGGATTTTATTGGAAGAAAACATCAGAATAAATTCTAATCTTTTTTCGTAGCTTGTTCCTGACTGGATGATAATTGCTAATATGTTGCATATATTTGATTGTATATAATAATATAGTGTATATAAACTGATAAGTTGTTACCCATATCCCACTGGATGATTGTACTTATAAAGTTTATCCCCTGTTCTATTTTTATCTTATATATTTGTATTCTGTATTAATTAATATTATTATTATTGTATCTTATTGTAAATAAGTTCACATTGTTATTTGAAGAATCTTCAATACAAATATTTGAATAAGAAAGTCTATACAGCTCCATACCACATAAATGGGGACTATTGGCCAAGGAACATTTCCTCAAAAGGAGGGGACCTGTTCACAATGAACACACTAAACTAACAATGGAGCTACTTGACTTCATACTCTCTCATATTATCTTTACCTTCGACAAAAAGACATACCATCAAATACAAGGAACAGCCATGGGCACATGTTGTGCCCCATCATACGCAAATCTTTACCTAGGAAGGTGGGAGGTACAGATAGTGTTCACAAATGACAACCAGCACCTCACAAACTACGTATAGCTACGGCTCCGTTACATAGATGACATCCTGATTGTATGGGATGGAAGTGAAGAAAAATTCCTGGAATTTACGAAATTACACAACAACAATGAGAAAACACTAAGACTAACACGTGAACCAGGAGGAGGTCAGATAAACTTTCTGGACTAGTATAAGGGAGGACCTCACAATACAGACCACACTATACAGAAAACCAACAGCCATCAATAGCCTCCTACAATGGAAGAGCAACCACCCAGACCCCTTCAAAAGAGGTATACCCATGGGACAATACCTATGATTGAGGCGAAACTGCTCTGAAATAGAAGACTTTAAAGATAGAGCGAAAGATCTATAAAAGAGGTTTCTAGAAAAAGGCTACACCAGGGAAACTTTGAAAAAAGAATATCACAGAGCACTAACTTCAGACCATACAGAACGCCTTAGCCCAAAAGAAGTAACAGCCATGGATAAACAAATCCAATGTACAGGGACTTATGATGTGGGATGGCCAGACACAAAAAGACTACTAAAAAGATACTGGTCCATCCTACAATAGGACGAACATCTGAAAACAGTAATAGCACAGCAGGTCTTGGTAACCATGAAAAAAGGACTAAGTCTAAAGTACTCTCTGGTCCACAGTCACCTGAAACCCAGACCCATGTGGTTAAAACAAACCACAGGTTACCACCGGTGTGGGACTTGTAAAGCCTGCAACTTCATGACAACCGCCAAAAACGTCAGTAACTCATCCAACACAAAGACCTATGAAATTAAAACATTCATTAACTGCAAAACCAACTTTGTAGTATACATGGCCACATGTCAGTGTTGCATGATTTACATAGGAAAGACAATTAGAGAACTGAAAAGGAGAGTATTTGAACACGTGAATGATGTAGTCAACAAAAATGACACACCAATAGCAAAACATGTAAATGCCTACCAAAATGGAGACCCAAAAGTCCTAATGTTTAAAGGGATTGACAAGATTACCCCCCTTCCTAGGGATGGGGACACCAACAAACAATTACTGCAGAAAGAATTGTTTTGGATTTTTCAACTAAAATTATTATCTCCATCAGGGCTGAAGGTTTCTCCTTCAGTCCCTTTATCAAATAATCTGGACAATGGCATATATTCCTAGTAAGCCTCCCTTTACCCATATATCCCTACCAACAATATCAACCATACTAATACCCCTCAAACGAGAATGAACAAAGCACAAAGCTTCAACATTTTAAGTCACAATCCCCTAATATGACCCAATTTTCATTAATATTTTGAAGTAATGATAGGACAATTCCAGGTACCTACGGATCACATTAAATAAACATTAAATGGATTATCCCCCAGTGGTCAATAGGAACAACAATGAGTTAAATAGTTGTCCAGTAGTGAACATGGATAACAATGAATGTACTTCCCCTAAATAGTTAACAAGAATAATGATGGGCTACTTGGCTACCCCAGAAAGGGGTAAATGTTATGATAATTATTATAACATGACTAACAGTCCCCACATCACACAACTACCTTATTAAAACAAATTGATTAATAAATATGGTTTTAGCAATATATGAAACAATATGGCCAGATATATAATAATTATCATAACATTTGGCAATAGACTTAAGCTTCACCTCCTTTCGAAGAGCTTGGAACGAAGCCATAACATTACTGTGGATAGTCGAACCCTCGACACGTCCACTAACGGCCGATTGGCCACCAGCAGAGATAGGGGTGGACTAATTGGAAGCGAGCGTGGGGACATTTAGACAGCAGCTTTGTGAACTGAGTTGAGTGTGGATCTATAATCATACTTAAACTAATACTATTGAAAAATTACCACAATTCCTACTAATTGATACAGGGGAGCTACACCCTATCTGAGCAGAGTGAAACACAAGTAATTACACTCTAAACAGTAGTAGTGGTAGCTACCCTTAAAAACAACCACCTCTCTGAGAGGAAAGGGATTTTTAAATATATTTGTACTTTTTTTTCCCTTTATACACGGCACTAACCACATATCAGTAACATATTGATAGCTACCACTCATTTTAAGAAGATTGATTAAAAGTAATTTTTTTACGTACAAGACAGACCCCATCTTGCCACTAGTTATTATTGAAACCCTATGCACCATATTAGTTCATCCAAAACCATGAAAAAAATCATCTTATATTTGAGCAAATACAGTATGCATGGAGCATTTGTAATACTCCATGGAGCATTTATATGATGCCAATGACCATTAAGTACACAAATAAACTTTGTGAATGATCCCTAGGAGCAGTGAGTATACAAACGTTGGATATTATCCGAATGAGCAGTAAATGCATACCTTTAATGCATAAATACACTTGTTGTACAATGCCAGTGAGACATAAACTTTGTATATTATGCCAATGAGCAGTAAATGCATAGGCTTTGTTTATGATGCCAATGAGTAGTAAATGCATACACTTTGTATATCATGTTAATCAGCAGCAAATGTAGAAACTTTGTAAATTATGCCAATGAACAATCAATACATACCCTTATTTATGATGCCAATGAGTAGTCTTTGCCCTTAAACAGCTTACCAGTGCTACTTGTACTCCAACAGACAGAATTGCTCGGGAAGTGTGCCGCAGTCAGCAGTAGTAGTGGTCTCTGCTGACTGGAGATTACCCAGACCTTCTTCTATTCATGCTGTAATTTAGAGAGGTAGGGTAGGGGAGCTCTCCTCTATTCTGCCTCTTGGCCACTTGAGATTGAAAAATTGTATTTTATTCTGAGAGCACTTGAACATGACAGTAATTTTTCCTAAAGTGGAATCGTCCACTGTTTGTTATCTTTCTTTGCTAATTGTGCTAAATCCATGTGTCTATAAATGCATAAACATTTTATTTCATGTTCATGTGTCTATTGTAGCATTTGTATGTAGTTTCTAAAGCAAAAATTTAGTGAGATGTGCAACACTTTGTGAGATATAGCCTAAATATATCTTGCTCTCAAAAGAGTTTGATTGACTAATCTACTAGGATATGCCATCTAGTTATGTGTAATAAAGAAAATGTGCTCCATTAGGAACCAGAAATCATCATTAATTATAGAAACTGTGAAATGATTAAGAAAAATGTACTCTTTATAATCAAAGCCAATGATCCAGAGCCAATTAACATAAATAACTTATTTTAGTAAGGAAATTTTGCCTTTGTACAATTTTTAAGTTACCTACTCAGTAGTGACATAAATCTTATCTGTACGGATAGCCTCATCTTTTCATTTTACATCTAGTATAAATTAAGTTAATTTCCTCTTACAGATATATGATACTTTGAAAATAGTTAATGAAACTATTTTAATAACTCAGCTTTATGTATTTTTAGACGTGCATGAACACTGGCATTTGTATATCTTAAAGATATAGACTTGATAAGGTAGCAGTGGAAAGAACTAGCTTGTTATTGCTCTGGTACAGACAATGAAGGTATGGAATTCACTGGCAAGAAAGGTTAAATATAATTCATTCATGATAATTAAACACAAGAGATGCTTTTAAAATGTCTGGGAGTTTTGAAACACAGAACATACAGGGATGTACATGTTAAAATTTACATGAAAATGTAGAGCTTGTTGATACAAGAAAAAGTCACTTGGAGTGAATCACCGAAACAGGGTTTTTTGGTTAGTTTTGGATCAACAACAGTAAACAGGATAAGCAAAGGGTTTAAATTGGTGGACTTGGATTGAAGCCGTTCTTAACCTAAATTACCATGTTACTGTATCAAAACACTGAATATATTTCTGTGCATTATATTTACATTTGTTTATATTGCTATAGAAAAAAAGGAATTGTTATGTAAATAGTGATGCTTTTAACAATGTGTTTGATGTAAGAACCCCTGATTGTGTTATTTTACAGCACCCCTTTCTTCATTGTGTTTCTATTGGGATATGTTTTATATATCATAACATACATAACCAAATAAATATGAAAATGCATTAGTTAGATACGTAAAACGTGTCAATTGTAAATATGATGGTAGATGTGACAACAAAATAGAATGTGCACTGATTGTGGAACGAGCAAAACATGTTTTAGAGAACAATTCAACTTTTTTAAATGTGAACCGGACGTTTATCTTTACAGATATAAGTGGGTTTAATTTTGGTTGGCCTCACTGACAGTGACCAAAGGGGATCAACAGAGAGGCAGTGGTGTAAATGTGGCCACATCAACCCATTAAATGCTTCCATCGCCCACATTGCACACACATTACATGCCCCCATCACCCCCATTACATGTCCCCATCACCCAAGGACTTACCCTGGGCAGTGCTGTTCCCTGGTGTCTAGTGGCAGGCACCATGGTGTCCTACCATGCTGCCTGTTCGGCTCTCATGCGCAGTTTGATGCAAGAGTGTCGACAGGTCATGTGTCCTGGCTGACGTCAGAGTGCCGCATCACGTGACCTGTCGGCACTCACTCGTCACATGATCTGTCGGCACATCATGCTGCCTGTTTGCAGGCAGAGCGGTGGTGAGGAGAGATCTTCGGATCTCCCCAGCCATTGTCTCTGCCAGCAAGCAAGTTTTTTTTTTTATTAAGTGGCGAAAGGGATGACCTTTTCATTTGTGCTTCTATATCAGAATCCCATTTAAAAAAAAGTTTTTAATACTTGCATTTTCAGCAGATTGGCAATGTGTCACTTTAACAATGTGTAGACTCAACATAACTAAAAAAAAACTATTGTAGTAAGAAGAGAGATATTAGGTGAATCATTTTGCATATGGGGATGGAAGATGGGAGGCTACATAAAGGTATAATTAGCTATAGTTTGTTTATTTGAAAAACTACATTAAATTGACTTGTTAATCTGATGAGACTAATGTAACTGAAGACTATGGGGACCATGCAATAAGTGTACTGTGTACATTTTTTTTTTACATTTGCATTGTTAGAAGCTCTACTACTTATCAAACTTGGGAGGCCTTCCAGGTTGTTATAGATACATGGTTAAAAATCACCTGATATTATACAACACTACCTGGCACTATTATCATGTGACCACCAAAAAGGTAGTCTCAGTCCAAAAATAAAAATGTAGAAAATGTTATTTTGTATCAATTAAAAAAATATATGGACAATGAATATGGAAAAAAAAAACATGGTGGCACAATTGTAGCTGGCAATGATAACTCAAACAAGCAATAAAGCTAACAGTGTTACATGATTAATGTCGAATTGACACTTATTTATAGTGTAGTTATTTCCGAGTAAAGACTCCCTTATAAAGCCCAGAACCCAAGGAATTTTAACTAGGCATAAAGCTATGCCCAAAATCAGTGAGAACCTATGGTAAATAATCTCAAAATGGCCAAAGTCCTCTTGGAAAAGGCCTAAAATTAAATAAAAATAAAAATCAGCAAACATTAAACTAAAAAAAAACCATTATTCATGAAATAAATACTTAAAATAAAGTTTATGAAAAATAACTAAATAATATAAAATTTGTATTAAAATGTAAAAATGCTTAATGTAAATATACTATTATAATATTTAACATTATCTTATAATTGTGTATAAATATTTTTGTTTTAACTATGTTTACTTTATTTTTCAAACACGTTTCTATTCAATTCTCCAGCTAAATTCTGGATAATTGAACTTGACAATTTATGGTGATTTTGGCCAACTTCAGGAGACGAGTAAGCAAAAATCCATAGGATTTCAATGACCAATCACCCAAAAAAACGACAGTGGTCGAGATGTGGCCTGAAATCGGTGCTGAAACTGGCCATATTGGGTAGCCAATCTGCAAATTTCTGGTCAGATCGGGGTATGCTGAGTCAACCCTAATATGACTAAAGCAATTGCTACAACGTGTAATGTAAATGCTCTTACCAACAAGTTTGTGGATGGGCCTCCATTCCCTCTTGTACTTTGCTGTTTTCTACTTCTACATAATGAATATATTTGTGGCACTAATGTTGCACATAAAAATACAGCAACAATCTACCTATGTTTTTTGCCATTGTGCCACCAAGCAGGGATAGGCAAAGGCTCTGTATAAGAACCCCAATGTTAGTGGCAAGGCCTGTAACGGTACATGGAACATCATTAATTTGTTCATCACAAACTCCAGTAAAGTGCTCCTGCCGGCCATTACCCTTTAATCCAAAAACATAATAATGCGAAACATAATTTTTTAATATGAATTTATGTTTACTAGTTTAAATTTAACAATTATAATGTATGCTGGGAAGAAAAAAATTCTTGATGTTATAAAACACCCTTATGAAATAAGTAAAGGAAGAAAAATTAATCTACACGCTAGTTTCT
Source organism: Pelodytes ibericus (assembly GCA_036172795.1). Lineage (NCBI taxonomy): Eukaryota > Metazoa > Chordata > Amphibia > Anura > Pelodytidae > Pelodytes > Pelodytes ibericus. The sequence goes on from CM069859.1 coordinate 125,168,351, forward strand.
AAAAGTGAGAAAATAGCAAAACTTGTGATGTAAATGCGAATACATAAAATTAGCCACAAAGCAAATTTTTTTATGTTATGAGCTATAGCACTCCCTTTAAAGGGCAACTGTTGGCAAAAAATAAGTTATGCTTAACTGAAAGATTGCATCAAGTTTAGACATTTTAAATAGAAATTCTTTAACGAAAGAATATAGATAAAGCACCTTACAGAGCCCTATTTGCTTTTATTACTCTGTCAGGATGACCGAAGATTCTGAACAAAATGTCAGACCCCTGATAGAATAATATAGTACAGAGGGCTTGTATTCCATCATTTAAAATGACTTCACTTTATACAATTTTTTTAGTTAAAGATAACTTATTTAATGCTTAAGTTCAAAAATGAGGTAAAATCTTTATTAGTTCTCATGCAGGTTAAACATTTGGAACACAATATATGTCCTATCTTGTTCCATGAGGAGGTAATAATAGTATAATCCTTCAGTGAAATATCAATGCGTCTACAAACTGTGTGAGCAAAATGTAATACCAAAGGAGAGAGATTATTTTTCTTCTAGCTGAGAATACTTCTTGAATAAAATAAGCCACTTATCCTATCATTTTAATAAAGAACACGTTTTTATAATCTCTTATAAATATAATTGCTTAATGAAATATCAGGAACATTAGTTTATCAATTCTTAGTCCACTTAAATAATTAGTGGACCCTCTTTTAAAGTGTAGCATTAGGGAATGTGGGGCTGGAAATTAATTTAGTCTTTTGCCCTTTAATAATTTGTAACTCTATACATTGGAGATAAATGGCTCAGATAATTATTTGAGTACCTTTCTTGATATCTTGCTTACCACACTTTGAACATTAAATAGCCAGGGACACTACAGTAGTGCCGCATACAGTTGAATTAAAGTGTTTTTTTTTACATTAAACATGATTGCTGGTATAATTACAGTGGCCAAGGCACTTCCCAAATGACAACAGCATCAATTTGAAAGGACAATGTGCAATGTTTTGGGGTAACTGAGTCTAATAAACACATCCAGAGTACAATGTCAGCTGTAGGAACAAAAAAATGCCACAGGGAGTTAAACCCTCAGATTGCATGAGTTCTTGTTGCCTTTTATGACCTTTGATATTGCCACAGTGGGAGCAATATGAATATTATCACCTTTAATATTATTTTTTACATTGGAAATAGCCACAGTGGAGCCAGAAGCCATTCAACTTCAGGCTGATGATCTTACTGCCTGCCAATCACTACCTTTCTTTGTAGGCTATCAGTTTTTATCTGAAAAAAAAAAATCTGAAAAATAATAATAACTCGGAATTTTATGTGTTTTTTTTTTTTTTAACTAAAGAGATCATCTAAACAGGACATTTGAAAACTCAAGTATTTCTGGCTCACTTTCATGTTGCAGGCAACACCTAGAACCATAATTCAGAAAAATCTTCAATCATTTAATAAATCCAGGGGCTAAAATGTATATTTATGTAATGATCCAAGTTGATTAAGACAATAAGACATTCTGATGATTCTAAGCTGCCAACTTTTCTGTTTCTACATATAGCATCCGAGCATGTGACATGTTGCAGTGACCCACATAATATATATAATCTGTAGAGTGGACGCAAACTAGGACCCCAAATAAATGTGAGCAACAAGCTACCACACTTATTGTGTACTGGCAGCACTGAGACAGAGAATAAACTCAGCATGTAAATATACACTGTAGAAGTGGAAAAGTATTTTTTAATTTGGCTACTATGGAAAAAAACCATTTGTGCCACTTTAATGATTTATTGTAAATATATTCAGTTATTTAATAATTCTAATTTTGGTACTTTGGTATATATACACTATAACTATTTATTTTTTTATTAGCACTATTGTGATTAATATTTTCTCACTTCATATAAAATCTCTATTATATCTTTTTAAACGGCAATAAATAGAGCTGCAGATACAAATATTGGGGAACTCTGTATGTAAAGAGCAGGCTCTCTATTAAGCCAAATATAATTATCAAAATATTCTTTTAGTAATAATGTATTATCCTGACTGCAAAGCAGTTGCCGGAGCAACAGGGAGCTAATTGTTTTCTGTAAATCAGAAATCCGACTCTCTGTTTTTGTCTGATAAAATAAACTCTTACCCATAGCACTAGGTTATAAATATAAAATACAACATTCAAAGAATACATTTCATTTCGGTGGTATCCCTATGGTAATAATGATTGGTTACCATATTTTTGCTTTATCTTTTATGTGTAGACCTCAATTGTACTAAAGATAGGTAAATATTTTTTTTATTGTTTTTAAATGGCTTTCCAAAACATGCCACAAACAAATTCATAAATTCATAATAGTGCATCTCATCATCCTGAAATAATGATGCTATTTTGCTAGTTCTTTTTTTTAAAAAATGAATAAAAAAATACACAAATAGATACAAAACTGTAAGCATTTTCAATATATAAATATGTGTATATTTTGCATGATTGATTTCTATCCTTTTGGATGTGCATAAAAACTTTCATTAACTGCATCTTTACTAAATGTATCAGCTTTAGAATTCCCCTATTGACCTAAAGTCTGATTATTCAACTAATCCAACATCTCCTATGTGAACAGAGTGACATCTCTGAGGATATATGAAAATTTAAAGAATTAAAGCTGCTGAAAAGCTTACAGTGCATAATCTGCATATTCATTTGCCTGTTATTGTTCTCAATAAGGGTTTGGTTGAAATCCTTTTATCACAAGAGATACATTTTTCTATTGCATAACAATATTTTAACCTTAACCTTCAAATATTTTCGGTTACACAAAATAATTTATACGTTCTGCAAACTGAATGAGTTTTTTTTTCTAAAATTGTCAAGTCTATCTTTTTTATATCCTGATGTGTTACAACCTAATATAATTTGTCTTCACAATATTCTTCTTTATTCTGTAAAAATGTGCTGTATTGGTTATACCTCTGTATAAATATATATATATATATATATATATATATATATATATATATATATATATATATATATACACACACAAGGGAATGGAAAGCATGACCCTAAAACAGCTTCTTTAACCCCTTCAGGACAATTGTTTGTTTGTTTTGATGTTTGTTCTGGACAATAGCTTTTTTGCTATTTTAGCTATGAGTCCATTTAAATAAAAGGGCATGCTTTCTTTTAAAGGAATGCACAAAAAATATATATTGTTTTTTAAGGACATATAGGGCTTTCCTTTTTTAGACTTAACCCTTTGTGTAATGTGTAAAATGTAATAAACAGTGTAAAAAATGGCAAACAAAAAGTGTCTGGGATGCAGTTTATATCTCTCCTCTCTCTCTGATACAAGATTAAAATGTGTTAGTGAGAGAGAGAGAGAGGGAAGATTTTGACAATTAGTGTTCTTACAGCACTGATTGTCATTTAATGTATTTCTTGCATTTATTGCATGTGATCAGTGTGATTTTCACAGTGATCACATTAATAAATGTAAAAAATAATGATTGATCCTGGTCTGCCTAACTGTTAAGGCAACCATGATCAACTTTCCCCATCTCAGGATGGCAATGGATTGTGACACGCCCCATGGCATGTCACAATCCATTGGCTGGTCGAAGTGGTGATGAGTCCTTGGACCTGGAGTAAGAGGAGGATGAGAGAAATGTGGACAAAGAATAAGTAGTTTGAAGCCTGAACCCACTGCGGGTCAGGGTACATCAAGACCTAAACTTAAGCAGCAGACTGGAGGACGGATTGGAGGACCTGTTTTTGCTTTTGGAAAAAGGGTGTTTTGATCCATGTGGTGATAAGACCTTTCCCTGCCTCGGCGCTGGAACAAACAACATTTTGTTGAGTGAGACTTTATTTCAGATAGAAAAAAAACAGTATATGTGATTCATACCATGGAAAAATTGGTTGTCGACATTATTGATAGTAATTTTGTGGTGGGCTGAAAAATAGTTTTGTTTATTTACGGTTTGAGGGAATGTGCTTTTTTTTGTTAACGTTCATGAAGAGAATTGGAAATACACTGGTTTAAAAGGAGAAATAAATTAATTTGGGCCTGAAGTAATGCTATGTTGATATAAATTATGTACGAAAAGCAGAATTGTTTTCTCTGAATTATGAATTGTCATAAAAAATATGGGGTAAGTGTAACAAACAAGTGTTAAGTTTTGTTATGGTTAAAGCACATTGGATTAAAAAATAAGTTGTATTGAAAGTATTACTACAATACCAATAATGGAGGGTCTTTCGAATATTTTCCTTTTAAAATTAACATGCACTGTGTAGCATCATTAATTACACTGTTTATGGTATATTGTATATGCTTTTCTATAGCCTCGTGATTAGAGAAAAAGTATTTTGTTAAGATTTTTGCATTAAGGGTATTATACTGGTTTAAAAGAAGAAGTAAAGAAACCATGTTTAGATAGAGATAACGTATGGTAATTAGATATTCATAAAAACAAACGTTTTTTTTTTTTTAAATAACACATGTTTATGGAGTGGTTGGACATCGTTTTTAAGATTTTTGCAGATGGTAATATAATGGTTTAAAAGGAGAAGTAAAGACACATTGTATAGCCAGAAAGATAGCATGGTATTTGTAGATTTTTTTTTTTTTAGTATGCACTGTTTAGTAATATTGATAACACCTGATTATGGTAATCTGGCCTTTTTTTTATTGAGATTATTAAGGGAAAGGGTAATACACTGATATAAACTAAGAACAATTGAAATGTTACTTTGACATAATGTATTGAAGTTTGAGTTTTTCTTTCCATTAAGTAGTATTATTTAGAGCACTTATTTATTGTGAATAGGATATTCTTTTTTATGTTTTTGGTTGAAAGTGTAATGTACTGATTTAAAAGAAGAAGTAAAGAAATGATGCATGATAATCAGAAATTTAGAGATATATATCTATCTATATTTGTCTTTCTTTCCTCTTCTGTAAGACATTATTTTGGCCTCTACGATTGGCCCACAATTCCCTTGTAAGGTTATTTCTTTTGGGGTAAAAAAATAGATGCTTGTAAGAGGCATCAATGGTATCACAGACCACAAGGAAGGATTGAGTCACTGTGTGTTGTATGTTTGTTGTTATGTCGTAGCATTTGTATGTGGGTTTTTTTTTTGTGCTCTAAAATTTATGAGATATGATTTGGAGCAGCCATCAGGGATTTCGAGTAGTTACGGAAGGGTCGATGGAAACATTTAAAATACTGACATTGCATGTCCACGGGCTAAACAGTCCACAGAAATGATTAACCTTGATAGACACATTATGCAGTTAAAGAATAGATGTTGCATTTAACCAGGAGACACACTAGAAACTATGGACAGAAAGTACCCTATGCTTAGAAGTATGAATCCAACATTAAAAGGGAGAGCCTGAGCATGTCACAATACTTTGGGGAAATACAAATATGATGTTTGGCGAAATTTAAAACCAACAGATAGCAAGTACACGGTTTTTTTCATACCCCAACGTTCATATTCTCGGATTGATGAAGCATAAGAATAGACCCTCTGGTATGGATGGATCACGACTCCATTTTAGTAGAAATTGTTTATAACTTTAGAATCGGAGAGAAGATGTGGTGATTAAATTAAAATCTATTATTATCTCAAGACAATAATGAGAGTACGTTGAAAGAGGGAGATCATTTTCTAGCTGATGATTTGACAAGGAAAGTCTACCAGTAGCTTGGTGTGGTTTTAAAAGTGTCATACAGGTCCACTTAATTATGTTGGATGTAAGGAAAAGGAAAACAAGAGGACAAAAATCGGACGCTACTTCACCTTTCAACTTATTTCTACATACAAGTACTGTGAGGAGGAAGCAGCTGCGTTTTCACATATGAACAAATTGATTTAATTTTAAAGTGTTTTCACTTCACCTTTACATTGTTTTTGCTCTTATATGTTAAGATGACAGCTTTGGCTTGACAAAATAAAGTTGTAATTGATGAAACCAGATGAAAAGCAATTAATGACATTAAGAATGAAATCAAAGAACTATTGAGGTTTTAACAAAAATGAAACAAAAGCTTCTCTCCTACCAACTTAAAAAGCATAACTTAAAATATCGAATATTTAAAATAGTGGATGGGAAAAATATATGCAAAAGTCCAACAGACATAGGAAATGAATTCTGAAAATAGCATTCTAAATGATACAATTTACCAGTAAAACAAAAAAAGAAACCATATAGCAAAAGTGAATTTGAATCAAATTTCAGACGACAAAAGAGATTTCTTAGAAATTCTATGAAGGAATAATAAGTTAGGGGAAGTATGGACAGATTACAATTTAACAAAACCCAGGCTCTGAAGGGTTCTTGAAATTATTTTACAAAGGTTGACAACCCTTCTTGTACCACATATAACACAAATATTTCATGTTATAAGGAAGAGTAGATATTTTCCCACTGAAAACTATAGGCCCATCTCCCTTATAAAGATCGACACTAAAATATATACAGCCATAATAGCTGAAAGATTGAAATGTGTTATCACCCAAATTGTGCACCACGATCAAGCTATATACGTAAAGGTGAGGCTGGCAAGTGCATAAACATAATAGACTTCATTGATTATCTATTTGTCTGACCAGTGACACCAAAAAGTCTTTAGATCGGGTTGACTGGGACTTTCTAGAGGAAGCTCTTGAAGCTTTTGGGTTTGGGGGCACTCTTGACAACTTAGTTATGGCTTATATGTATCCCTCTAAGGGTTTATTAAGCCCCGATGATTGAGACAAATACTTAGTATGCTCCATTGCATACATGATTATCTTTTATTTTACAAAACATCCATAATCTCACACAATCTCTTGCACAATCTTAACTGATCCTTGGGAAGTGAATACAGTGTACCTGGGGTGAAACTTCCCACACTCATTGTGCATACCCCCCCCCCCCCCCATTTAGATACACTTCAGTCAGGGGTGCCATTGGGTGCTTATTTAACAACCCCCACCCCAACAGGTGCAACCAACCATGCCTCGTGTTAGTATGCATCTGCTTTGCACATAACTATTTGTACTGGCATTAAAAAAGATCTTCACATTGGTAAATTAAATTATCCTAAAAAATACCATTTCAGAAAACAAGAGATATCCTGATACAGAGAAGACTAATTAAGTAATGGAAATTATAGAGCATTCTCAATTTATTTATTAATTTTGCATCTTTTTATCACATTCTGTATGTCTTATGTTGAATTTTCTTTTATTGATTTGTCTCATATTAGATCAGACATAGAGCAACTCATGTTGTAAACATGTAGAAAAATAGTTATTTCTATTATAGTATAGTACAGTGTCCAAGATGAACATAGCTAAACAAGTTCAGTAATGCAATGTATCATGTAATTCTCAGTTTGCTAGTACATAAGAATTAACAAATGCATGTAATTTGGGATTAATATATAAAGAATACCAAATCCTAGAATCCTTCAAATAATAAAAAAGAATATTATGAGTGAATCAAAGGCACAATGGGGGGTTATTTGTAAACACGGTGCAAACGTAGAGGGTGCCAAATATTGGTGCTATCTGCTTGTGTTTCTGTGTATAAAAAATGATATTTCAGAAATTGTAATTGAAAAACAATCTCTGCTTGAGATAAAGATGTATGCCAGAGGCCTACCAGAGACTCAAACTTTGATTTTGCTTCCATCTTGGAGAGACAGGTAAAAGCCAGTATTCTGTGTTGCTGTGTTGGGAGAAAGGTTTTATTCTGCAAAGTCTGCACACTGAGCAGATGAAGCAGATTAGCATTTCAGTGAGTTTATAAGTTTGTTGATAAATCAGTTATCAAACCCCACAATGCCTACCACACATCTAGAACCTTATAGCTTGAATTAATAGTGTTGAATTACAATTTTCATCATCACAATAATCATTAGGTGTAAGATGTAGTTTAGCAACTATTTGGGAGCAACTAAGTGATCATTTGAAAATGATCTAATCTCACCTGCCATTTTTACTGTTTGGAGCACAAAAATCCCTCTGTATAAGAAAAAAGGAAGGATTGAATTTCAATATAATCACCACAAAAGAACTAGTTCATTTTATATAAGACAATGTTGTGATTACCCTATTAGCTATACATGCACATTTCTAGAAAGAAAGAAAAAAATACCAATTTCATTCTAATTCGATGTATCAAATTCACATATGGATTTTGAAGCAAAAGCAATGTACTAATTATGAGGCTTGTTTCTTCCTTTTATTCCACAGCATATGCAGATATTTGCCTATTAGTATGCAGCTCTAAAGAGTCACAAGGCCTCTTATGCTAAGTTAATTTATAAAATATCTAATTAAATTGTAAAATGTCGGGTAGGTTAGGCCTAATGAGTCAAAAATTATTTTCTGAGCTGACTTTTTGATATTGAATCCTTGGGCAATCAGCTATAATGTGATATTTTCAAACTGCAAAACACTGGTATGGAAATTTATATTGCACAGATTAGCTTTTCCTATGTTACGCATCGAGCATTATTTCACCAGTAATATGGGAATTCAGAGAAAAAACCTGGTACAGAGAAGAAAAGGGACTGATGTACAGCTCTATTATACCTATAGTATGCAATATGGTGCAGGATGTATAACAGAAATATTGGTAATCTGGTTAATTGGGTTTATGGTTGCCATCTGGAAGGTATTTTACTGGCAGGCCGGTTAAAAATTGGCATCAGGCCAATGTTAAGTCTAAGGAGACAGGTGCAAGGCCGGTATTTTTCTAAAGAAAAGGTGGCAACCCTAATTGGGTTTGCATAAAAATGCAGGCATGCACAAGTTTAGATGCAGCTTCACAAGTAAAGGCCCAAGTCCTCTGATAGATGGTGATCAAAACTGAAAAATAATTCCCCCCACAGCCTTTGGGCTACTTACAGGAAAAAGAATTGCTCTGGTTTGCACTTCTATTTTTCAATATGGGAATCAAAACGTTATTCTCACTGATAACAACATCAAGGAGTTGAGAGAAATATATACCAGTCTCTGGAACAGGTTAACATAATCAATGTGTTCCAGGCATTTGGCATTCTAGTTATTGAAGTATTTATTACATTTACATGGAAATTTCCACAATATCCACTTCCATGGGTGTCCGCACTTTTTCCAAAGTGAAGGGGCAAAATATCCTTTTCATCTTTCCATCTCTTTCCCCAATACTTCCTCTCCATTGTCTACCTTTGTTGGCTTAGGAGAGAGGTTTCCTAATGGGAGACAAATGCTTGTTTCCCATTAATAGGAAAAATTATATAGAAGTAGTAGCTAACAGACCCAGTAACGATTAGCCACACCTATCCCAGTCTAAAATTCCCATGGTGTTCAGCCAGTAATGGTCGACTGTATATCAACAACAAAAAAACTTAGTGTATAGTGTAGGCAAAATAATATTATATCCCCACGAAGGAAAAAAAACCTCGCCTCTTTAAACTTGTGGGTGATTCTGCCAACGGACACTTGTCGACAGTGCTGAAACAAGGTAAGAAAATCCAAAAGGAAGAAACGTGCTGGCACTCCAGTTCGTGAAATAAGTACAAATATTTAATATTGTGCTGCTGTTAACAAGTGCTCAGCGTCTGACTGATCCATGATGGTAATGTAATTGATATAATAGAATAGTGTCAGGTAAGTAATTAACTAACATTTTTTTACATATACATCTTTGATATGTACATTTTTTACACACACACATATATATATATATATATATATATATATATATATATATATATCTTATATGCATTTTTTATATATATTTCATTGACACATTTTTTTCATTTTTTCATATTTTGCAATTTGATCATAATGTATTTACTCATGTTTACAACTAATATTATTACAGGAATAATTTAGAACTTTAATAAGTATACTATTGACCTCTTTTTTCATTCAGGTATTTTTCACCTTCACATTTAGATAAAAAAAATGCCTGTTTTTGACCTTTTCACTAATTGGTTTAGATTAGGGATCGACCGATTATCGGATTAACCGATATTATCGGCCGATATTCACAGTTTCCTAAACTATCGGTATCGGCATCTAACTTTACCGATAATGCCGATAATATTTGAACGAAGCAGTTTTCGCGATCAACGATCGCGAAAACCGCTTTAACAGTGCTGGTCTATTGCCTCGACATCGAGGCAATAGCCAGCACCGATATTTCTATTTTGGGACCCCCACGATCGCCCCACGGAGCGATCGTGGGGAGCCATATTGACGGAGCATGCTGCTCCGTCAATATGGCTAAGTCCTCTGCCGGTCTGAGCTTCGGAAGTGAAAGTAACTTCACTTCCGTCGCTCTGAATATGCTACTTGACTACCCCTAGTGGTAGTTTAGTAGCATTGCAATGGAAAATAATTAAAATACATATTTAATTAAATAAAAATAGGTTATTTAGCTATATTAGCCTATAGGGTTAAAATTAAATATTTTTTAGCATAAGGGATAGGGTTAAAATTAAATTAAAGTTAAAAAATATTAAGGGATATAATAAGGATTAGAGTTGGGGTTAAATTTAGTGTTAGGGTTAAATTTTGGGTTCGGGTTGGGGTCAAAAGATCAATATAGGAAAAAACCAAAAAACACTATTTTTGGTTTTTGCCCCATAACTCGCAAAAAAATACCGAAAAATATGGAAACATGCATATTTTTGAACTCAGGACAACATTTAGAAACTATTTAGCCGGGGTCTTTTTTAATGATTTTATTTGTGTAAATTATATTTTAGGTCAAAGTTAGAAAAAGTGCGTTTTTTTAAATTTTTCATCATATTTTATGATTTTTTTTGTAGTAAATTATAAGATATGATGAACATAATGGTATCTAATGAAAGCCCTTCTTATGACGATAAAAACAACATATAATTTGTGTGGGTACTGTATGTGAGAAAGCAAAAAATTACAGCTAAACACAAACACCCTAGAAATGTCAAAACAGCCATTGTCACCAAGGGAAAGTCAAGGTGAAAATGTCTTGTCACTAAGGGGTTAATTAAGCTGTTTTGATGCCTTGCTTATATTTACTGTAGTGTCCCTTTGATATAATTGCCTATGTCATTGCTGCTCATTTTACTAAGATTTAATCTAAGTATGGACTATGTGCAATTGAACATTGTTGTTCTTGTTACCTTTTGACTGATATTTATTTAAAAAAAAAAAAAAAAGTGGTCCAATTTGTTGTATTTGACCATATCACCATTGTTTTGCTGCATTATTTATTTTTATTTAGCAATGAAAAAGATTTACAAAAAAAAGCTAAACGTTAACAATAAACATGTTCATTTAACAGCAGATTTGTGTAGAAATTGTTTTTTTTCCCAAAAAATTAAAATGCACGAAATATCGGTATAAGTTATCGGCTATCGGCCTGAAAGTTCACAGGTTATCGGTATCGGTATCGGCTCTAAAAAATCAATATCGGTCGATCCCTAGTTTAGATGTATTTAATTACCTCGTTTGTTCACTGTTTCTTTGCACTTATCATTAAGAGTCAGTAGACTTAAAATGTGTCAAGTGTTTCTGTCCTCTCACCTGTTGCTTTGTTGCGCAATATTAAATATTTGTACTTATTTCTAGACATGTGCATTCGTTTTCGGATGAATGCATTTTCGGACGAAAATTGCATTTTCGTCCATTCGTCCGAAAAACGAATAACGAATCATTCGTTCATTCGTCCATTCATCCATTCGTGCTATTGGCATTCTAAACCGAAATAGAGTCGGTTTATACAATACCAATAGCATTGTACATTCCATAAACCGACATGAATGACTTTCGGTTTATGGAATGCATGTAATGCTATTGGCTTTCTATAAACCGTAATTGAGTTCCCATTCATACGAATAGGTCAATTGACCTATTCGTATGAATGGGGACTCTTTCGGTTTATAGAAAGCCAATAGCATTGCATGTATTCTATAAGCCGAAAGTCTTTAAAACGAACGACGTTCGGTTTATAGAATACATGTAATGCTATTGCTGTTCTATAAGCCGAAAGTCTATAAACCGAACGTCGTTCGGTTTTTAGACTTTCGGCTTATAGAACAGCAATAGCATTACATGTATTCTATAAACCGAACGTCGTTCGTTTTAAAGACTTTCGGCTTATAGAATACTATTGGCATTCTATAAACCTAACTAGAGTCCCTCCTCATTCATAAGAATTTCTTATGAATGGGGACTCGACTCTAGTTCGGTTTATAGAAAGCCAATAGTATTCTATAAACCGAAAGTCTATAAACCGAACGACGTTCGTTTTATAGAATACATGTAATGCTATTGCTGTTCTATAAGCCGAAAGTCTATAAACCGAACGACGTTCGGTTTATAGACTTTCGGTTTATGGAATGTATAATGTAATGCTATTTGCAATGGCATTACTATAAACCGAAATAGAGTCGGTTTATAGAATGCCATTGCCAATTCCATAAACCGAAATTCGTTCATTATGTCGGTTTATGTATTTTGCTATTGGTATTCCATAAACCGACTCTATTTCGGTTTATAGAATTGCCAATAGCATGAAATGATTTTAATTTAGTATTAAAAAATAAATTGAAAAAAGTGGAGAGTTTTAACCCCTTTGTGACACATGGTGCTTGCGTCCCAAATGACGTAAGCACCAAAACGTCACGATTTGTTCCTGGCCACTGATCACAAGGTGATCGTTAGCCAGGAACACTATGGCAGAGACCCAATCAGGGTCTTAATAGACCCTGTGGGTCCCTGCCCAAAAATTGCAAGCCCTTCGGACGTCACGCACGATTTAGAGAAATGTAGCTGGTGCTCCTTTTTGAGCACCAGCTAAATTTCCCCTGTCAGACTGAGGCCATTTAAAATGGCCTCATCTGACAGGTGGGATCCCGCTGCAAGTGCCTGCAGCATGAGGGGGGAGCCAAAGGGAGGGTGAGATAGAGACAACACTAAGGGGGGAGAGCGACAAATCTGGGGGCAAGGGAAAGAGAGAGGCAGCATTGTCACATAAAAGGAAATAAAAACAAGAATTTTTTTATATCATAATTTTTTATTAAAAAAGCAATTTACATGTGAATATATACTAGACATGTGCATTCGTTTTCGGACAAATGCATTTTCGTCCGTAAATTGCATTTTCGTCCATTCGCCCGAAAAACGAAGAACGAAAATGCTAAGCTAACGAAAGCCGAATGAACGAATGGTTAATAAACGAAAATCATTCGTTCATTCGTCCATTCGTAGTACTATTGCATTCTATAAGCCGAAATAGAGTCGGTTTATAGAATACAATAACATTTAACTATACGGAGACAGAGTCTCCATTCATAAAATTATGAATGGAGACAAACGTATAGTTAAAAGCCGACAGCCTATAAACCGAACGTTCGGTTTATAGGCTGTGGGCATTTAACTATACGGAGACAGAGTCTCCATTCATAAAATTATGAATGGAGACTTTGTCTCCGTATAGTTAAAAGCCGGCATTTAACTATACGGAGACAGAGTCTCCATTCATAAAATTATGAATGGAGACTTTGTCTCCGTATAGTTAAAAGCCGACAGCCTATAAACAGAATGTTCGGTTTATAGGCTGTCGGCTTTTAACTAAACGGAGACAAAGTCTCCATTAATATGAATGGAGACTCTGTCTCCGTATAGTTAAATGCCCACAGCCTATAAACCGAACGTTCGGTTTATAGGCTGTTGGCATTTAACTATACGGAGACAGAGTCTCCATTCATATGAATGGAGACTTTGTCTCCGTATAGTTAAAAGCCGACAGCCTATAAACCGAACATTCGGTTTATAGGCTGTGGGCATTTAACTATACGGAGACAGAGTATCCATTCATAAAATTATAAATGGAGACTTTGTCTCCGTATAGTTAAAAGCCGGCATTTAACTATATGGAGACAGAGTCTCCATTCATAAAATTATGAATGGAGACTTTGTCTCCGTGTAGTAAAATGCCCACAGCCTATAAACCGAACGCTCGGTTTATAGGCTGTCGGCTTATGGAATACATGTATTCCTATTGCTATTCTATAAACCGAACGTTCGGTTTATAGAATAGCCATAGGATTACATGTATTACATAAGCTGACAGCCTATAAACCGAACGTTCGGTTTATAGGCTGTCTGCATTTTACTACACGGAGACAAAGTCTCCATTCATAATTTTATGAATGGAGACTCTGTCTCTGTATAGTTAAATGCCGACAGCCTATAAACCGAACGACTTTCGGTTTATAGACTTTCGGCTTATGTAATACATGTAAACCTATGGCTATTCTATAAACCGAAAGTCGTTCGGTTTATAGAATAGCAATAGGATTACATGTATTCCATAAGCCGAAAGTCTATAACCCGAAAGTCGTTCGGTTTATAGACTTTCGGCTTAAAGAATACAAGTAATACTATTGCCTTTCTATGAACCGAACGAGAGCCCCATTCATAAGAATTTTTTCGTTTTCGAAACGAAAATAATGAACGAATTTCGTCTGAAACGAATGCATTAATGAACGAAATTCGTTTTAGACGAAATAAATAAAATTTTCGTCCGAATGGACGAAAACAAAACGAAAATTTTAGTTTTGCACATGTCTACTTATTTCACGAACTGGAGTACCAGAACATAGTGTAGGCAACCATAACCCCAGTCTATAATTACAATACCCATCAAGTTCAGCTAGCAATATGATTGGATAAATAATATTGTAGATGCAACAAAAGTAAATATGTGCTGGTACAAGCGCTAAAGGGATAGACAGTTGAAGTTAGACAGTAGAAGTTGATGTAAATATAAAACGTGAAATAAAAAGGTTGTGGTTGGTGCACTGAAGTGACCACCACCTTATATTATATAAACATCATATAAACATTAATTTCCGAGGGGGGCGTGGCCTGCGGCTGAAGTGAATGGCTGCTTGAAGCTAGAGCTCCGTCTTCCACCCAGCCATATGAGTAACAACGAGCACCTTACCGACGAGATGCGCAGGAATAAAAAGCACAATGCCCATCCTAAGGGTGCTGGGGATAAAACGCCATCAATTTCCCCGACCCTCCGTGAGATTTTTCTGACTCCCGCGGCGATGGCCTTGCAGGCCCCATCGGACACGATGGCGTCCTCGCCCACTAGCTGACTACCTGGGTCCCCCTCTGAGGATAGAGCAATCCCTTCGTGCTCTAACACGGCGTTCCAAATCTTCTCCTCGGCCCCATGGAAAGAGGACTTCAGGACCTTCTTAACAGAATTGAAGCAGACGGTAGCTGACGCCATGTTGGACCTGAAATCCGAAGTGGCACGAATCCAACAGAAAGTTCATCTCCGGGAAGAGGAATCGACCGTCCAAGCATCTAAAATTGCCATGGTGGCCAGAATCATGGCGCAGAGCTCCACTTACCTGGCAGATTACCGGAAACGGTTGGAGGACCTCGACAACAGAGGCCGCCGGCATAACATTCGTGTGAGGGGCCTCCCAGAAAGTACAACCCAGGAGGATACCATGGATCTGGTCACCTGCCTCCTCAACGAAGTCCTCAGCCGCCCAAGAGATACAGCGCTGGCAATTGACAGAGCGCATAGGGCATTAAGGCCACGAGCGCCCCCATCAGCCCCCCCACAGGACATTATCTGTTGCTTGACGGACTTAAACACTCAAAGAACAAATCATGAAGAAGGCCAGAGAAATGGGTACTATAACGTTTGACGGTCATGCCGTCACGCTATTCCAGGACCTCTGGGAACTGACACTCCAAGCTAGACGTGCTCTGAGACCATTTCATATTACTGGGGTCACCCCTTTCACCTTAATGTGAGAACTGAAGAAGGCCTTCAGACACTCCAGTATCACCATGAGCTCCCAGGTTTCCTGAGGGAACTGAACTTACCGGACATCAGAATTGCGGATTGGAGTTTACCAGAAACCCGCCATCCTCGCTCAACAGCCCAGAGAGGACCCAGGCTGCACCGGCAGCGGAAGAATGGACCAGAGCCACAGACACCATGGACCAGATCCTCGACTGACCGAAGGGCTCAGTCGACAGTGATGGCAGCGGAAGAATAACCTCTCCTGACGGCAGTGAGTAACCCCATAGGGGTGAGACTTTCCTCTCCTTCCCTCAGCTCAATGCACATGAAGCACTCAAACTCAGGGATATTCCCGTGTCTAGCTAGCACAGACCGCATTTTTTTCGCTCCCGTTTTAAAAACAAAAAAAAGCTTTGTTACTGATCACCAAACGAGCGGTGCTGCAGGGCCTCGCTTAAAGAGACTTTGATCTCCATAGATGGAGCCCCACACCACCGTAGCAGTCACCCATTTTGGCGACCCTCCTGAACCCACACTACCCAGGCACATTGAGCCTCTGGACGAAAGCCCCCCTCTATACATCCCACATGGACAACTAAGGCTACTAGCAACACGGGGAACCCAGCCGCCTGAGGGGAAGTCCCGCAAGTATTTCACGCTTACTTTTTGTGATCTGATTGTGCTGCTTTGCAACGGCGGTGATTGAGGCCTAATGGTCTAGGGGAGAAACTCACACTTGCTACCCCCTTATGTTCCACTACTGTTGATTGTTTTGCTTGTTGCATTTTGTTATGCCATCTTTGTCGGTATGCGCAAAAAAGTCTGGGTGTGCACGGTCCCCCAATGACTATTGTGTGTACACCTGTATACCACATGGAACACTACTGTTCTAATTAGACTGAAGTTTACATTTGTTTTATAATTCATAGGGACAGCAGTCCCCACATTCAGTATCTACTACTGGTCTCGGCCTCTGACGCCGTAGATCACTACCCCCATCCCTTAGACATCCTTGGAGAGAGCAGAGGGGCCCCAGGTCTGACCCTATGCTTACCTGGCTCAGTCCTGGGAGACCCCCTGGTCGACGTCATTGGTTGTTTAGTTTGATTACTCCCCTGTTACCCCCCCCTATATTCCCTCCTCTATTACCCCCTCACTTTCCCCACTTCTCTTTCACACAAGCTATCCCCCCCCATCCTACTCCACGGCTGACACATCCCCCCACCTCCTTCATTTGAGCTACTGGCCTACGACCCCGACACATACAGATATGGCATATAGATCTGCCGACCTAAAAATTATATCGCTCAATGTCAATGGACTTAACGTCCCTGAAAAGCGTTCAAATATGTACAGAGAATTAATTTTCCAGAGCGTCACAGTTGCCTTCCTCCAGGAGACCCACTTCACAGCCCCCCAAGCCTGACACACCGGGATTACCCGCAAGGGTTTTTCAGTAATAACAGCCTCACCAAATCTAAAGGTGTAGCAATACTGTTGTCCAAGCACTTGCCGCTCTCTGACGTGACACAGGTAGTGGACCCTCAGGGTAGATACATCTTTGTCAAGGGACAGATAGCTGGACACATATACACATTTGCCAATGTGTACCTCCCCAATAATGGTCAGCACAAATGGGTCTCAAAAACCTTAGCAAAACTGCACACCTTTCAGGAGGGCCTCCTGATCTTTGGAGGGGACATAAACGCTGCACTTAACCCTAGAATAGATACATCCACTGGTAGTACACAAACCCCTGCACATGTCACTCTTAGACTGCGCAAACGTCTGACGGAAGCCCAACTTGTGGATTGTTGGTGTGCTATGCACCCTACTGATAAGGATTTTAGTTTTTATTCAGCACCACATTCCTGCTACACCGGCATAGATTATTTGTTCATCCAACATTACCACCTGCCCCTCCTGAAACACATGGCTTATGGCCCTATTACGTGGTCCGACCAAGCCCCCCTTACAATTTCCCTTGTTTCTCACCTGACCCGCCCCACCCAAAGGTCGTGGCGATTAAATGAATCCCTGCTAGACGAGAAAGAAATCTTGAACTCCATCACGAAAGCCTTGACTGTTTATTTTGAGGAAAATTACACCCCAGATATCCCTATCCCCACTATTTGGGAGGCCCATAAATGTGTTATCCGAGGGCATTTCATAAAATCCGGGGCAGAACGTAAAACAAAATATGCGACTCGCCTCTGTTCTTTACAGAGTCAAATCAGAACATTGGAATTGGTCCATAAGGAGACCTTAGAAGATACACAATATGGGTGACTCCTAGCCCTCCGTGGAGAGCTCTCCACTAGACATGTGCAAAACTAAAATTTTCGTTTCGTTTTCATCCATTCGGACGAAAATGTTATTTATTTCGTCTAAAACGAATTTCGTTCATTACTGCATTTGTTTCGGACGAAATTCGTTCATTATTTTCGTTTCGTTTAGTTGTATTTGTTCGTTTTATAGAATACGTGTAATACTATTGGCTTTCTATAAACCGAACGAGAGCCCCATTCATAAGAAATTCTTATGAATGGGGCTCTCGTTCGGTTCATAGAAAGGCAATAGTACTACATATTTTCTATAAGCCGAAAGTCTATAAACCGAACGTTCGGTTTATAGACTTTCGGCTTATGGAATACATGTAATCCTATTGCTATTCTATAAACCGAACGTTCGGTTTATAGAATAGCAATAGGATTACATGTATTACATTAGCCGACAGCCTATAAACCGAAATTTCGGTTTATAGGCTGTCGGCATTTCACTACACGGAGACAAAGTCTCCATTCATAAATTTATGAATGGAGACTCTGTCTCCGTGTAGTGAAATGCCGACAGCCTATAAACCGAACGTTCGGTTTATAGGTTGTCGGCATTTCACTACACGGAGACAGAGTCTCCATTCATTATGAATGGAGACTTTGTCTCCGTGTACTTACATTAGCCGACAGCATATAAACCGAACGTTCGTTTTATAGGCTGTCGGCATTTCACTACACGGAGACAGAGTCTCCATTCATAAATTTATGAATGGAGACTTTGTCTCCATGTAGTGAAATGCCGACAGCCTATAAACCGAACGTTCGGTTTATAGGCTGTCAGCTAATGTAAGTACACGGAGACAAAGTCTTCATTCATAATGAATGGAGACTCTTTCTCCGTGTAGTGAAATGCCAACAGCCTATAAACCGAACGTTCGGTTTATAGGTTGTCGGCATTTCACTACACGGAGACATAGTCTCCATTCATAAAATTATGAATGGAGACTTTGTCTCCGTGTAGTGAAATGCCGACAACCTATAAACCGAGCGTTCGGTTTATAGGCTGTCGGCTAATGTAAGTACACGGAGACAAAGTCTCCATTCATAATGAATGGAGACTCTGTCTCCATGTAGTGAAATGCCGACAACCTATAAACCGAACGTTCGGTTTATAGGCTGTCGGCTAATGTAAGTACACGGAGACAAAGTCTCCATTCATAATGAATGGAGGCTCTGTCTCCGTGTAGTGAAATGCCGACAGCCTATAAACCGAACGTTCGGTTTATAGGCTGTCGGCTTATGTAATACATGTAATCCTATTGCTATTCTATAAACCGAACTTTCGGTTTATAGAATGCCAATAGACTTACATGCATTCCATAAACCGAAAGTCGTTCGGTTTATGGAATGTAAGTGTACTATGCTATTGTATTCTATAAACCGACTCTATTTCGGCTTATAGAATGCAATAGTACTACGAATGGACGAATGAACGAATGATTTTCGTTTATTAATCATTCGTTCATTCGGCTTTCGTTAGCTTAGCATTTTCGTTATTCGTTTTTCGGACGAATGGTCGAAAATGCTATTTTCGGACGAAAATGCATTAGTCCGAAAACGAATGCACATGTCTACTCTCCACCCTCCTTAATAAGCAAGTGCACAGACACTATATCAAAATGAAATCGATATACCATGAACACGGCAAATATTTAGCCAGAGCCCTGAGGAAAAAACGACAGCAAAAGGGGTTTGTGGAGTATTACTCCGCCCTCTATAACCAGCCGCAGACACAGGTAGATGACAATTTCAACCATATTACACAGATCCGTGACTATCTCACACTACACCTCAAATCTAAGCTGACCCCGGATGATGCGACTTTTTTAGAACGTGCAATCACAGACACATAATTAGCTTTAGCTGTTAGACAGACCCGGGCGTGTAGGGCACCTGGCCCCGATGGTCTCCCACTGAGCTACTATAAGACATTCTCTATAGTCCTGCACCCACACTTAGTATCCACTTTCAACTCCATTCAATACCTTCAATTGAAACACTACATTTTCTGCTTAACCCAAAAACATAATCTTATGCGGCCCACTACACCATACAAGGATTTACATTCCTTGGAAACCTTGCCCCCTCATGGCACCTCCATTCTATACAAAATGTTGATTGAACCTGAGTCCCTTCCTTTGCCCACATATGTGGGTAAGTGGGAGCGACTGTTAGATGTGGACCTTTCGGGCCCACAGTGGCGCAAAATATTCACGCTGATGCACAAGACGTCAATCTCCACCAGATCCCAGGAAATGGGTTATAAACTCTTAACACAATGGTACCGCACCCCATCCAGACTACACGCCATGTTCCCGGAGGTCCCTAACACTTGCTGGAGGTGTGGGGGATCCCCCGGCTCGTTTACCCACATCTGGTGGGATTGTCACATCATAGCCCCTTTCTGGAAAGTGATACATGGGACCCTCCCCCAATTCATAGATCATCCCCCCCATTTCACCCCGTAAACTACCTACTGCACCACACTTCTCTCCCAATCCCAGCCTACAAAAGCTCCATTGTCCCCCACCTTCTTAATGAATCCATGGCCCTTATCCCCCTCCACTGGGGATCGCCATCTCCTCCAACATTTCGGGAGTGGGTAGACAGGGTGGAGGCAACGTGCTCGCTCGAGGATCTAGCGTCCAGAACTAAGCCCCTAAATGAAAAACGCAGGCTCAAATGGTTTTATCCGTGAACATTCTGTCTCAACCACTACAACCGGAGTTGGAGAGGGCCCAAGTCAGGGTAGAGGATCCCCATCTGTTGCCCCTCACTCTCCTCCTGATGAGGGATGATGCCACTGATCACATAATGTCTAGCCTCCCCCCCTCCCCCCAAGTACCGGTCATGCCCTCTTTACTGTTCTTTTTTCCTCGCCCCCCCTTTTTCAATTTACTATGTGATACGAACCTTCTATGTATTGAAATGTTTAGTGTCAAGGTAACAATGACATATGTCCCAATGGAATTGAAATGTTTCCATTTTTCTTAAATACCAGGATGACAACGAAATTTGTGTAACATCTCACCGTGATTGTCTACTTTGCTGTTTGTACTCTTTTTTGCAGCCAGCTGCGTCTGGCTTAAACGTTTCACCCCCTCCCCCCTACCATCGCCCTTATGTCCACCCAATCACCTCCTCCCTCCCCCTGCTTACCACACCCCTCCCCCCCATTTTTTGTATTTTTTTGCATATAAAACCTCAATAAACATTGATTTATAAAAAATAAAAAAAAAAACATTAATTTCCTGATGCTGGATGCAGTCTTAAAGAATCTTCGTATATCCAAAACGAAGAAGAGACAAGAAATAATTAAACATAATGCAACACTGTATAAAAATACATGTATGTGCAGTATGAGTGATTGCACTCACAGACTCCCAGATGTATACGGGCTCATCACATTTACAGACATGTCTTTACTACCCTGCCCGGGAATTAGATTGTCGGTGCTCCTCGCTTTCAGTAACTCTCTCATAGGTGATTGGAAGTCCACTGCTCATTTGTCTCTTCAGCAGTGTCATTGTTCCATCTTGTATCAATTCACAATCATTGTTCAGAAAGTCACACCTCTGTTTCCTCCCCAGTTTCTTTGCTCCAGCTTGTTAAAAGCATTCTACAATTTGCGCTCATACTCAATACTTAATTAACTCATAACTCGGGAAAGAAACACTGTAGAGAGCTGAAAATAGTTGCATTGACCTAGAAATGCCACCCTTTTATACCTATAACAAAAGGTCTGTAGCCTAGCAATATTATTTGCTGCTGAAAATGAGATTATGGCATCACATGTGATATAGAACAATGACCCATCAACTTTGCAGTTTATTTGGTGTCAAATCACCTTAATTAAATCATAACTCAGGAAAAGAACAATGTCGATAG
Source organism: Pelodytes ibericus (assembly GCA_036172795.1). NCBI lineage: Eukaryota > Metazoa > Chordata > Amphibia > Anura > Pelodytidae > Pelodytes > Pelodytes ibericus. The sequence goes on from CM069859.1 coordinate 125,190,402, forward strand.
CTGAAAATAGTTGCGTTGACCTAAAAATTCCAACATGAATAAGCTGTGATATTTTCACGACTCTAGCGTTCAGCATTCTAGAGTTTTTCCTGCTTCAGACAAACAAATAGCCATTTTTTGTTTTATAGCTAAGATTGCCATGTGGCACTCCACCTTTAAATGACCATTAAGGCATAACACAGCAGTGTGCTGTTAGTGCTGCCATTATGTTTTCAGTTGTAGTTAAATATCATGATATTTGTTTGAATGCAATGAGCTTTTTTGAACTGGCTTCATTTAACAAAAAATCATGTCTTTTTTGACATTCTCTTTTTAAGTAAAAAGGAAGATTCTTGAAACCCATACAGAAAAAGAATCAAAGACAAAATACATGTGCTTCTGTTTTAGTTATGCAGTATAAAATTCCAGTAAAATGGTTACATTTTGAGAATCTCCTTCAAGCAAAGTTCTATCTACTTCAAAGCATGAAATAAATGAAAATTTAAAATAGTTATTTTATAATTGTAATGCCATTAAAAGAGAATAACAGCAATGTATAATTATTTTCCATAATGTCCATTCTCTAGTTATTTATTTATGTGATGGCAGCCTTTTTCTGTGTGCTGTGTAGAACAAGTACAAACACTTGTATTTTACATTTACAAATACAGTTGAATTTTGCCATTTTAATTCAAATCAGTCAAATTTCAGACTGTCAAAGTAATCAGCAGCGCTAGGCTGGCTACAGGCTTTTTAGTGAAGTTAATGAAAGGCTTAAAACCATAAAACATTTATGACATATTGTAATAACATACTCAGAAGAATAGGTGCTTTTACTTTACCATATTCATTCAGTGGAGATGTCTAAAATATCAAGGTTACATGAGGAAGGTTATTTAAGAACAAAAAGTGCTGATTTGCCAGACAATACAAAAAATAATAATTCACAGCTTCAGCATGTCTGGGTTTCAATGATCCCCAGTCAGTGTGGTTTAATATAAGGACAGTGAGATATACACACTACAATAAAAGTTTTAGATTTAAGACTGACTTTTTTTGTTGTTGTTCTAGACCATAAGAATTTCAGATAATGGATCATTTTTCACCAAGAAGATATTAAAGCTTCTTATGAAATACAGTAGTATCAATACAAATATTGCATAGAGCAAATAACTCACTTTTACTATAATGTAGCTGTGATGTGAGGCATTGCTGGGAACTTGAAAGTCAGGCCTGCACACGTGTTATTGTATTACGCTTTGTGGGCGTGCTTGTGTGGGGGGAATCTAGTCATGCACAGAAAAACTATATTATAGCTAAAGAGGGCTGTAAAATTAACCTGTTGTGCACTTGTATTATGATAGGTGTGTGTGGAGAATTTGTAACTGAAATCCAAAATTGTATTGGGATTACATAACAATTTTTGGATTAGGGGTATTCAAGCCACATTAGTATTGCTCAACAGCTTATAAACCATGGAGGGCTACTTACTTGTCCCAGGGGCAAAAACAATTTCATCAGCCAACCCATTATCAGAAATAGACAGGAATACATAGGCAAAACTGATATGTTGATAGACAGACAAAATAATTAGTCAGAAAGTGAATTTAGTCAGGTTTGTCTAAAACCCAAGATTCTTTATACTTTAATAAATGTAGGTTTTATCATTTTTATTTTAAATGTAGGAAAGAGCTATTTGTAATTAATGTAATCACTAGTCAAATATATGATGTGTTTATAACTTGCTAATCCTGGAAATAGATCAACCACACAAATGCAATGTACATGTTTATGGATAAGGCAACAAAAAGAACACAACTTTTGTTCAAATTTCAGGTTTACGATTCTAGTTTATAAACAGCCCCTTAATCCATTGTTAACATGAACAATATGGCAATGAAGTTTCAAACGCAACCATTAGCTGACATATATAATTCTCAGAAAGTAGAGTGCTACACATTATGTTTCCTATGTGACCATTAGTATCGTATTTTAAGGATTTAAAGTAAGTAAGTCTTTTGGAAAATAAAATAAATAGAGGGAGAATCAATATTACTGATCATTTAACAGTCCATTAAGATCTCCAGTACAGTTCATTATTCACACACATTTTTTCATGCTAGCTATGGCTATGCCTTGTATTACCTCCTTCTTGTTGTCTGTACTTGTGCATATAATAATAACAAAGTATTTAACCAGAAAAGGTACAATGAGATATTCTCTTCTTTTCAAGTAAACCCTGGCTGGCTAGTATTGCACATGATCCAGGAGTTATTACTCTTAGCCAAATGGTATCAAACCTGTAAACATGATCATCTATAGTGTTGAGCGAGCCTGAGCCGCACTGCTCGGGTTCGTACCGAACATTACGGTGTTCGTACCCCGAACCCGAACCCAAACATTTCAATGTATGTTCGGGTTGGAGTTCGAGGTTCGGCTATAAACCGAAAGTCTATAAACCGAAAGTCATTCGGTTTATAGACTTTCGGTTTATAGAATAGCAATAGCATTACATGTATTCCATAAACCGAAAGTCTATAAACCGAACGACATTCAGTTTATAGACTTTCGGTTTAGAGAATACATGTAATGCTATTGCTATTCTATAAACCGAAAGTCTATAAACCGAACATCGTTCGGTTTATAGACTTTCGGCTTATAGAATACATGTAATGCTATTGGCTATCTATAAACTGAACTAGAGTCCCCATTCATAAGAAATTCAGCTGTATTTTTAATTTGTATGTATTTTATGTTTTTTTAAGTTATTTCCCTATCCATATTTGTTTGCAGGGCACTTGTTCTACTCTTACCCACATTTTATTTCCTTTTGCAGCCCTCTAGCCCTTTCCAGGACTTTTTTAGAGGCATTTTAGTGCTCAAAAGTTTGTGTCCCCATTTACTTCAATGGGGTTCGGGGTCAAGCTCGTGGTCAAGTTCGAGCCCGAACTCTAACTTTTTTTCGAAGTTCGGCCGAACCTGCCGAACCCGAACATCCAGGTGTCCGCTCAACTCTAATCATCTACAGTTGGCCTTTATCCTAGTGAAACATATTCATGTTACATATTGATACAACTAATACTGTTAAAATACTAAAAATACACTACAAGTAATATATATATCAAATAGTCTTTGGATATATTTATAACTATATATGCTTTATATAGCTGCCTTCATTGCTGTTAAGCAACTGTGTCCAGAGATTTAAAAAACATTCTAATTCATATGATTACAATCTGTATTTTTTCCAGAAATGAATTTGATAATGACATAAATTATATTTATCTTCATCATTGATTCAGTCAGACTTGGGCAATCATCCAAGTATATAGAGGAGTTAATGTGCAATTTTGGAAACAAACAAAATTACTAGACATTTACAGAAACATATTTTTCTTTTGTACAAAGCAGTAGGAAAACTCTGCTAGTTGCTAACAACATTCAGAGAAGAACAGTAGACATGAAATGAACATCAAAGTTCAAGGTTAGACAGAAGTTCATCTAAAACACCAGGGAACCTATATCTAATGAAAATGTCATTTTTCCTTAACTGACATTTTGAGATATTGCATTGTTAAATATTCTTTCCATATAAATGTAGATATTATGGATAATAATGGTACCTTACTTTATTACAGCAGTATTAAAACTGCGATTTAGCAGTCTCCTTGACCGAATTTTATGAAATGATTATGCAGTACTTGTTGATAATTCCAACATAGCTGTCAACCATATATACACTGCAGGCAAGAGATACAACCTTTTCTTCGGTGCATAGGTATTGCATGGTTCAGTAATTTTGTAGCTTCTGTCACAGGCAAATTATAGAATGATGTTTGAAGCCTGTAGCACATATTATTGGAACATTTTAAAGGTGCCAGAAACCTTTTTGCGCACTGGAAAGTTACATGCAGGGAAAGGAAAGAATGTATTGTTCAGTGATATTGAAGTAAGTATTATAAATGATGAATAGAAATGATACACTGTGTTATGTTTGGCTGGAGAATCCCAATTATGTGAGATGGCGATGGTGACTGTACCCCACTATTTCACCCAGGTGCATAAAAAGAAAATAATTTTTTCCCAGTTCTTTGTGGTAAAATTAGGAGCCTCGGCTTATATTCGGGTCGGCTTATACTCGAGTATATACTTGAGTACTTGTCCCCCAAACACAATATTTCAACTGTAAACCACTTGTGTGAGGGTACTCTTATAACCTTGTAATCAGAGTAGATACAGATAGGTTAGCCACTTGACAAGATTTCCTAACTTACTCGACTGTACTTATTTCACACATTTTAAAATGTTTGTATTAATGGTGATTCTTCCCTTTAGTACGTATGGATTTTTGTATATGTGATTTTGATAAATAAAATTTATAAAAAGATTAAAAAAAGAAAAAAATATGCCACAGCCAATTTTCCCATTAATATACCACAACAAATTTGCCCATTAATATGCCACTGTTAGTATGTCCATTAATATGCCACTGTTAGCCTATCCGTTGTTATGTCACTATTAATATGCCTCTTAATATGCCACTATTAGTATCCCCATTAATATGCCACAATCAATTTGTCTACTAAAATGCCACAGCCAATTTGCCCACTAATATGTCAGTATTATTTTGCCCTTTAATGTGCCACAGCCAATTTGCCCACTATGTCAGTGTTATTTTGCCCATTAATGTGCCACAGCCAATTTGCCCATTAACATGCCACTAATAAAAGCTTTTACCCCCTCCCCCTTCCCCTGTACTCACCTGCTGGTCTCTCAGATCTTTGGCTGTCTCCTCCACAGTCTTTCCTCCACGCACACAGGGTGCGTGCAGAAGGGACATACAGCCACCGGATTTGACTGCTGACTGCTGCCCTAGTTTGACTGTATTCGTGTGAGAAAGTCACGTGGGCAATGCTACCACTGTGGGCCAGAGGGGGCCAATGGGGTAGCTTGTTTGGGCGCCCTTTAGCCAGTGGACCCTGAGCAAGTGCCAACTTTTCAAAACAAGTCAGCACTGCACAGTGTCACTATGTGTCACTCACCCCTCTTCAGCCTCAACAGGCCCAATATTTTCGGCAAAATAACTTGAGCGGCATCCAGGTCCCTGGAGCTGTGTCTGTCCTCTTCATCAGGCCACACAGGCTCTCCACGCCCTCCACAACTAAAAACTCGAATAGCCGATACTACCAATTAGCTACTAAAAAAGCACACACAGTTAGTTTAAAAATAACAATCATTGTCTTGGCCATCATAATTTGAAAATAATGGGTGATGTGTAAGGAAGGGTTTATTCCAAGAAAAGGATTGTTGTTTTTAAAATTTAACTGTGTGTGCTTTTTTACTAGCTAATTGGTATCACAATTAGGTGATTGCAATTGATTAATTGGTTGTAGAATTGACTGCCTATATTAAGAGTGTCAGTCTACGCAGACATCACCTATGACTAAGCGCTTGTAGCGTGAAACGCGTAAGGTGTCTTTTTACTTGTTCACTGTCTACATTTTTTGGTCCCCCCATGGTGCCTTTACTTGCTGGTAAATACATCTTTTGAATATTTTTTTCTGTGTGTGGCTTGCTCTGTTTGAGTATCGTCTATTGGAGTTGGTTTTTTTTCATTTTTTATGTGCCAACTTTTCCCATTGGTTAAAGCGGCCCTGTACTAGAGGTAGGAGTGCCGCGCACACCTAGCACACATGGAAAATAAGCCACTGTTAACAATCTGTAAATAAAACAACAGACACACATTTGCTTAACAATAACTAAAGCAGCACAAACTAGCCATTTTCAGCAGCAATTTAGAGTATTCCTTATCCAAAATGCTTCTGACCAGATTATGGGTAATGGATCATTTTTGGATAAACAGATCATTTTCACGGATAAGTTACATTAAGGAATCTCAGCACTCATGTAATACAGTAGTATCAATGCAAATACTGAATAGAGCAAATAATTAACTTTTTCTTTGGATACATTTATAACAGTATATGCTTTATATTGCTGCCTTCATTGCTATTAAGCAATGCATACCTTTGTGCGGGACAGTCCTGAATTACTTTTTGGGACAGAGGTAGAGCTCAGTTGGACAGACATCGGAGAATGCTTACTGGACATGTGCAGCATTGTGCGCATGTGCAGAAGCGATCCTGGCTTCATATGCCAGGATCTAAAGTGGGTGACAGTGTTACCGCACATGAGCGGTAGCACTAACACCCTCCTCCCCAGACTCTGCCCCCCGATGTCCAGCCCTCTCTTCAGACTCCACCACCCGGTGTCCTGATTTGCCCAGGGGGCAAAGTTGGGAGGTATGCAATGGTGTCCAGAGGTTTTTTTTTTGTTTTTTTTTAAACATTCTAATGTATATGCTTACATCCAACTTACAAATCTGTTTATTTTCCAGAAATGAATTTGATAATGACATAAATTATATGTATTTATTTTCATCATTGATTTACACACTTGGGCAATCATCCAAATAAACAGAGCAGTTAATATGCAATGTTGGAAACATAAAAAAATTACTAGACATTTGCAGTAACATATTTTTCTTTTGAACAAAACCGTAAGAAAACCAGTAAAGCCTCTCATCACTCATGTAATACAGTAATATCAATGAAAATACTGTATAGAGCAAAAAATAACTTATACTGTGATGTAGCCTCATTGGGAACCTGCCATTATATTACCTTTTGTGGGAGTGCTTGTGTGGGGGACAAGGATCATTTTGGATAACAGATTTTTGGATACTCAAACTCTAGTAAAAAAAACAAATGTACATTTTTTTTTCTAACTAACTGTATGAATTGAAAAATTGGCGTAAATATGTTGCATAGTTAATATTTACAACTGCCTATCCCTGGTTGATTTAGGAGCATATTCAAATACTGTGTCAGGTCCAAAGCTCGGCTCTACCTCGCTTACGGTGGTAAGCAGCTCAGATTGATTTACACAGTTGTCTTTTCTTCGTTTAGAAGCTGAATTCAATTCCCTGGCAAAATTCTCCTGAGTTTAATCTATTATAATGATCTCACCCAGCACACTATGTTTCCATCATTTTCTGCCATTAAATTTTGTGTGAGAAGGAATGGGACTCACCTCAATAACTTGCTCTGGAACCAATTAATTGCAACTTATTTCTTTAATGTGAGATGTCTGAAAACTTCAGAATTAGACTAAAATTATACTCTTTCTCAATAGCAGAGACAATAGTGGCACTAAGTAAGAGTGTGCTGTGAGATTTAAAAAAAAAAAAAGTTAAATATTCATGATAATTTCCCTTTATTATGTATGTGATGATCTATTAAAGAACAATAAATCATGTATTAAATGTCTAAATGTATCTAATCTTGCCTCTATGAGGAAAAACTATGACAGATAAAAAAAAGAATATATATGAATAATTATTTTTTGAAATAGGAAATGAACACTAGCGGCTACTTAAAACTATTTAAACATCCGATGGGCAATTTGAAGTTTCAAATGAGAAGATAATCTAATGAGTTTTCATTGTAATTTCATGTAGAAGTGAGATTTCTGATGGCTAATCAACCATAAAAGTGTCCCATTGTAATGAGTTAGCTTCCCATGTGTATTGACACGATGAGACAAACTATGGCTGTTTCGCAGTTGCTAGACTGTAATCCTTACTACACTCAGTCAGCCACTGACAAGGTTTAATTGGAGCAATAGCATAGCATCTGTTGGCAGCTAAAAACATTAAATGATTTAAGTTATACTGAACAGGAGTTTAAAAATCCCCAATAATGCATTGAGTTGTCGTAGTGCACACGTATAAACTATAGATACCATGAATGCAAAAATAACATTAAATTAAATCATAGAGCTTTGAGCTCCGCATAAAAAAGTGTTCCTTATAGACATTCTGCAGATTTCTTATCTTCTCAATGCATAAAATTCCATTCTGGGCTCCTGTGGGCTATATAATTACTTGACATAATTGTCAACCCATAGGGTTTCATTGTGCTGGCAAAGTACCATTGGAAATGTAGTTTTCAGTAGCATGAGATAACCTCCAACCATATTGCCTGTTTAAGCCGCACATTTGGTTCTATCGGCGTCAGCTCAGTCAGTCGACCTTCTCTACGACATGCATGAAGACTAGAAAAATGTATTATTCCTAATAAAATACATTACTTTAATTATTACATTTCAGCCAGACAAGAGTCCAGTAATGGTGACTAAGAATCATGGAAAATGTGTCCAACATCAGATGTAGTGATAAACTGCAGCTATGATCTACATGATGCACAACTCCCCTGATAGGAACTGGGTAAAAGGTGGATCTGCCGGATCCAAACATTTTCACTTATAAATGTATGTTACCGTTGCATATTTAATGTATATAGAGCTGTCTGTGCATATTTCACATTTACACAGCCGGATTCACGCATATTTCACATTTACACACCCGGATCCACGAATATTTCACATTTATACAGCCGGATCCACGCATATTTCACATTTACACAGCTGTGTAGATGTGAAATATGCAAGATGTGAAATATGCAAGGATCCGACTGTATAGATGTGAAATATGCAAGGATCCGGCTGTGTAGATGTAAAATATGCAAGGATCCGGCTGTGTAGATGTAAAATATGCGTGAATCCGCTGTGTAAATGTGAGATATGCGTGAATCCGGCTGTGTAAATGTGAAATATTTGTGGATCCGGCTGTGTAAATGTGAAATATGCGTGGCTCCCACTGTGTAAATGTGAAATATGCGTGGATGCGGCTGTGTAACTGTGAAATATGCTTGGATCTGGCTGTGTAAATGTGAAATATGGGTGGATCCGGGTGTATAAATATGAAATATTTGTGGATCCGGCTGTGTAAATGTGAAATATTCGAGGATCCGGCTGTGTAAATGTGAAATATTCGTGGATCCGGGTGTGTAAATGTGAAATATGGGTGGATCCGGCTGTTTAAATGTGACATATGCGTGGATCCGGCTGCGTAAATGTGAAATATGCGTGGATCTGGCTCTATATACAGTAAATATGCAACAATAACATACATTTATAAGTGAAAATGTTTGGATCCGGGAGGATCCGTATTTTACCCAGTCCCCCGATACCCAGCCAATTACAGATCTTCCATAATGCTTACTCACCATCATAACAGGAGTAGTAGACACTAACTTTAAAGCTAAAATGACCATTGGATCTGTTTATTTTCTTTTCCCCTTTCAGTTTGAAGGTGCTCAGCCATTGTGGTCTGGGTGGAAAGGCACAGGACCTCTTGCCATTTTTTCCTTCAGTTGCTGTAGGCAGAGCTAGAAGGTGGGGATGTGACTTAATGCTTACTGCTAACATTTCCTGGTATTCTGACAGGGCAGTCTAGCCCTGTCAAGACTACAGGATACAGAATGCAATATATCATGACACATCGGTCAGGAGTGCCTTGACTTTGAGCTGACTACTAGGAACTATTTGGACACAGTAACCACGCTTACGTTTTCTGTTCATATCCTTTACAGATAGCATCTAAAGTAATGGTAAAAAAAAATATTTTACCATAATTTTGAAATTGATAAACTGATGGATAGACTTATTCTTGTGGATGAAAAGGAAGCATGTACAAATTGTTTGCAAAATATTCTTAAAACGTTTTTTTTTTTTAATTGAAAACAAAATTTGTGAATATATATATACATATATACATACAATCCATAAAGAGATTTCAAACCACAAATAAGTGTACATATGGATGAAAAATGAGGATGAAAAAGATAACAGACAAAAAATAATATTTTGATGTCTTGAAGCAAATTAGGGCTGCCATTTGGCTCCAGAACAGCTAGGAGGGGGCAGTACAGTAACAAGGGTGAGGTGACTGAGGCACTAGCTTTGGGCACAATTAAATGAGGGAGCACAGTGATAGCCGTCTAACTAGACTAATGGCCTCTCATTCAACGAGCTGCTAATCTCTGCCCCTTATTACTTCTTCTCAAATGTCAATTACAGCGCATGTAGAACTAATTTGAGTATGGGATATGAAGCCATATCGTAGCTTCCCAGCCCAGTATGCGGCAACTTGCAGCTACATGGACAGGAGCAGATCTCTTATGGGAAGAGGGAAAGCCCTGCAGCTCTCTCAACACTACTTATCACTAGGGAGGAACCCCAGCAGCAGGGAAGAAACCAGACCAAATAATTGAGCACCCTAAGAAATTAGGTTCCGATTTGAATTTTCGGCAAAATAACGGCTACGTCTTTGGGGTGGTTAACAGGAAAGGGTCCAATGACCACTAGCTATTGGTCTATAAAGACTTACTAATGGTTAATGCAGGAAAGAAGTGAATCCCAAGAGCCCAGTTTTTCTAAAGTTTTACTAATATCCACTTTAAGACAGTATGAAGAAGATAAGGTAATAAAAAATGATGTCATGTACTAAACACAAATTCATGTAGACCAATTTGTGAATATTTTCAACATTCTGTGTGTTTTTTATCTTTCATAAATTACTACTTAATGTGCATTTTCTAGTTGTGCTGCTATATTATTATTTTTCCACATGCTAATTACTTTTGTGAATGTTATATGAAAAGTAATTTTGTGAAAATTATGTTAGCTTTTAGCAAATGCTCATAAGGAAGGACTGTAAAATATATACAAATAATATAACATTCTTATTAATAACTGAAAAAGAAGCAGAAAACAGAGGGAAAATATAGCTATGAGAAGGGCCAGCCTTAGGGGTGTGCGACCTGTGCAAGTGCACAGAGCGCAACACCCCAGGGGACACCACGAAAAAACACAGTTTGCCGGTAGAGGCACTGGATGGACAGATCAAAAGATTCAAAAGATTCACCCATCACCAGCACTTTTCTCGGCAGCACTGCTGGATACGGGGAGGGGGCGGTGCTCACCGACTGTGAGGCGAAGCTCCACCCCCACCCTGTGAAGCAGAGCAGCGTCTGCATTCCTGCATCATCAATAAGCATGGGGAACGCAATCAGCACTTACTCATGCTGCCCGTGGCTCCCAGTGATGCAGGGTGTGGGCGGAGCTACACCTCTCACCCAGTGAGCTCCGCCCCCTCACAATAAGTAAGAATGGGAGGCGGAGGGAGAACAGAGGAAGGGGAGAGAGAGAACAGAGAGAGAACAGAGGAAGGGGGAGAGAGAGAACAGAGGAGAGGGGTAGAGAGAACAGAGGAAGGAGAGAGAAACAAGGAAGGGGAGAGAGAATAGAGGAAGGGGGAGAGAGAACAGAGGAAGGGGCAGAGAGAACAGAGGAAGGAGGGAGAAGAAGGGGGAGATAGAAGAGAACAGGAGGGAGGAGAGAAGAGAACATAGGAGGGGGAGAGAGAGAACAGAGGACGGGGGAGAGAGAACAGAGGAAGGGGGAGAGAGAACAGAGGAAGGGGGGATATAGAGAGAAGAGAACAGGGGAGAGGAGAGAAGAGAACAGAGGAAGGGGGAGAGAGAACAGAGGAAGGGGGAGAGAGAACAGAGGAAAGGGGGAAAGAGAACAGAGGAGGGGGAGAGAGAACACAGGAGGGGGGAGAGGAAGGGGGAGAGAGAGAACAGAGGAAGGGGGGAGAGAACAGAGGAAGGTGGAGAGAGAGAGAAGAGAACAGAGGAGGGGGAGAGAGAGAACAGAGGAAGGGGAGAGAGAACAGAGGAAGTGGGGAGAGAGAGAACAGAGTAAGGGGTAGAGAGAGAACAGAGGAAGGGGGAGAGAGAGAGAGAGAAGAGAACAGGAGGGATGAGAGAAGAGAACAGAGGAGGGGGAGAGAAGAGAATGGAGGGGGAGAGAGAACAGATATGGGGTGGAGGGGGAGAGAGAGAACAGATATGGGGAGGAGGGAAGGGACAAACATGGGAGAGACACATACATGGAGGGAGAGAAAAGAGACAGGCATGGGGGAGGGGGGGATGCAACGGGGGTGGCCCACGCAGGGTGCCAGAACATATTAAGGCCGACCCTGACTCTGAGATTAGTAGTTCTGGTGATAAATTCAAGGGAAATAATATAGAAGTAAGAAAGAAAATTAGATAATCAGTCAAAACAAATTTTTCACAGACCCATCTCTGTTAAATTATCGGAGTGCAGCCTGGACTTAGAGTTAAAAATATTTAAGGTAAACTTGGTGCAAAAATAATATTGGAGCAGGACAGCTTTCCCTTCACCCACTGGTCATGTGAGCAGTCCTCTTTTGTTGGCTAAATAATGAGTAAAAGCAGGGAACTGATTAATGTATTGAATATGTATCTGAATGTTTCCACAACAAACCCATAAGCTTATATGCTCTTGTTTTGCAAGGAGTGTGACACACAAGACCAGTTTGGTGCTGCGCTACTTCATTGTTTGTACTTGTTCCTCAAGCCTCGTCCATTTTGATGAACTTGTGACATTGTTACTACCTGGCTACCAGGCTATTGTCATATCTACCTGTATCTGAACCCTTTCTTCCAACCCTTTGTTTAATGCTTCACGTTGTTATGTCATGTAATCTCCAGTAACTATCATGGAGAAGAAACCAGAGTAGAGCTGATTGATGTTTTACATATGGAATTCTTAATAGTTCCCTAAGCATTTGTGTACCTTTCTCAACTTTACATTACATTTATCAACTTTACATTACATTTCATACACTGAGCTTTAGTCATTAATCTGAGTTATCTCTTATCGTTGGTTCTTAATTCAACATTTTCTATTGGTCTACTGTATTCAATAATCAGAGATAAATTAGCTCAGGTCAATGATTAGAGCCCATTGTACCCCAATGTTTCTCCATATAGTACCAGCCCATTAAAAAAGATTGCTTATTCACATAAAAACGAAAGAACCTTCTATTCCCATAAATTTATATATTGCAGTAGAAAAAACTTAACAGTGAATGTTTGTTTACAATTCTCTAGAGCTATATTTACATGGAGCAAATATTAAACTAAATGCTTTAGTGCTATCTTTTCATTTCTATCAGTACTGCAGAATTGTGAAAATATTCACTGATTAAAGTCTATGTGCGAATAAAAATAACACTGAATGTCCTAAGCAAATATTAAAAGATGTGAAAGCATTACAAAGAATCTCAAGCCTTTATTACTTGTGGCTCTTTGATTATGCAGAATTTACTACCAATTCCCTTAGCAAATTCATACATAATACATTTAAATTGGCCTTTTAAGAGCTCCCATGCATTTATGCTGATAATAAACTACCAGTAGGCTGCTGTCTCTCCAGTTATTCCAGTCTATTCCCTCTGTGCTTACAATGTTGCATTTTGATTTCCAGCAATTTTATTACTGGCTCAAAAACTGTCCCTTAGACAGCAGGAACTTTTGATTGATATATTTTTCAGTTAATAAAAATTGTATTCTTAATTGTATTTAATGTTTAACACAGTGACCACCTCCTTATCACTCTGGCATTGCAGTGGATTAAACATCAAAAAGGCTCTATACATTCTGTCTGCAGAATTACATGGAAATGCATAAATTAAGATGTATTTTACATGCATCTTTGATGTCTCGTGTTTATGACATCACCAGTGGCTTGTTATGTAAGTGGTCACAAACAGGAAACACCACAGATAGAGCTCAGCTGGATGCCAGAGAACACTGACATTGCTCAGCCAACCAATGCAGGGGCGAGAGACTAATGGTTCCAATGGGTGCATCATGGCTGCTGGTCAGAGGATAAACTAGCATGTACATTAAAAACTAAATGACAGTTTATGCTCAGACTAGTGTCACTTATATTTTCCCTTGTGGTTGTATAGTGGATATATATTTAATAATTAATTCATATCTGAATTCAAAATATATTTAATTTACTCATCATTTGGCTGGAGCTGGGGAAGGAAACAGGGAGCATTTGAATGTGTTTCACAAAAGCTAAAACAGCACAGTTATCATTTGGAAGACTTTGGGATGTTGGGAGAATATTTGCAATGTGTGCATTAACCCCTTAGTGACAAGACATTTTCACCTTGACTTTCCCTTGGCTGTTTTGACATTTCTGGGGTGTTTGTGTTTAGCTGCAATTTTATTCTTTCTCACATACTGTACCCACACAACTTATATGTTGTTTTTATCGTCATAAGAAGGGCTTTCATTAGATACCATTATTGTCATCATATCTTATAATTTACTACAAAAAACAATCATAAAATATGATAATAAAAAAAAAAAAACTTTTTCTAACTTTGACCTAAAATATAATTTACACAAATAAAATCATTAAAAAAGACTCTGTCTAAATAGTTTCTAAATGTTGTCCCGAGTTCAGAAATATGCATGTTTCCATATTTTTTTTGTGAGTTATGGGGCAAAAAACAATAATAGTGTTTTTTGTTTTTTTCCTATATTGACCCCAACCCGAACCCCAAATTTAACCCTAACACTAAATTTAACCCCAACTCTAATCCTTATTCTATCCCTTAATCTGTTTTAATTTTAATTTAATTTTAACCCTATGCCTTATGCTAAAAATTATTTAATTTTAACCCTATAGGCTAATCTAACTATATAACAAGTTTTTAGTTAATTAAATATGTTTTTTATTTTTTTACATTGCTATGCTGCTTAACTACCACTAGGGGCAGTCAAGTAGCATATTCAGAGCGACGGAAGTGAAGTTACTTTCACTTCCGAAGCTCAGACCTGCAGAGGGCATAGCCATATTGATGGAGCATGCTGCTCCGTCAGTATGGCTCCCGCGATCGCTCCGTGGGGTGATCGTGGGTGCCCCAGATCAGAAATTTCAGTGCTGGCTATTGCCTCAACATCGAGGCAATAGACCAGCACTGTTAAAGCTTGATTCACCGCAGGACGTGCCTGACATGTCTATTGTCGCGAAGGGGTTAATACAGTGCACCGGAGCCTTACAAAACACTTATCTGCATGGGTTTTCCTACAGCTAGGCTTGCCAGTTTTTTTTTTTGCTGAACACATAACTTTCACCTGCCCTGCAGAATGTAGAATAGAAGTGTATCCAGGAGGAACCAGCTATTTAATCAAGATGTGGATCCCATAGAAACCAGCTTGATTAATAAGCTGATTCCCTTTGAGCATACATCTGCATAGATTAAAAACTAGGAGCAGTTATTAAAGTAATCTATTCAGTTTAATAGCAAGAAAACAGTAGCAATTTGAAAAACAGGATTAAGTGGGTTGCCTGCTTAACCCCTTCCAGAAATTGTACTTACCATGTATGTCATCAATAACTTGGTGACATTGGAAGCAATCAGTAGTTGCTGCCTATGCTTTGCCAGTGCTGCCATGATGCCTCGATGTCGACGCATCATGTAGCAACGGAATTTGACCCCCCAGGTACCACAGTCACCACACACAGTGATTGAGGATGCCATACTGAAGAGGAGAATGCTTCTTTAAAATTGATGCTTTCTGTATTCAGCAAGAGACACAGAAGTGATCAGAAATCACTACCATTTTTCTGTTACTGATGCTTGACTGCTCCTAGAGGCAGTGAACAACTTTGTATTGAAAAAAGGGAAAAAGCTAACCCTTGATCTACTTTTCCTAGATCTAGGGTTAGGGGTAGATTTAGTATTAGATTTAGGGTTAGGGTTGGGATCAAAATTTCACTGTAGGACAAAAAGGTTAGAAAACAAAAAACACAACATTGGTTATTGCTCTTTAACTTGCAAAAAACAATTGAAACCATTTGTAATTGTGTAAATATTTTTTAGGTCTAAGGTAGGAGGAGGGATGGCATTACATGTGCAACAGTTTCTGCTAAATGGTAAGATAACTGAACATTTTGTAAAGGCTTGTTTTTATAAAAATGGCGCAGCATTAGAGATTATACAATTATTTCACACAAACTCACTAACAAAAGGGTGTGAATGAAGGCATACTCCCAACCACCTTAAAGGGAAGATACATGTCCAAAATGCATTCTCCAAACATCAGTGCATATTTAAGTACTTTCAAATGAATATTATATATTTTGCATTGGTAAAAATCAGTTATATGAAGTTTAAACTTTGCCAGGTCTTGCAGGTCTCTCTCTCTCTCTTGTCCAGAAGCCATTCTAAGGCGGAGCTGGATAGGCAAGTGCCAAAATGGAAAACAACAAAAATGAACACATGCTCAGTGCCAGTGCTGGACTGATCTAATGGGTCAGCTGTTAGCCTGTCCAGAGCTATGGGTGCTGCAGCCCCTTTCATTATTATTGTGTATGCATGGTTACGGTCCTAATACCATTTGGCCGCCACCAGGATTGGTGTTGGTGTCAGTACCAGCACTCAAGAGTGCAGACCTGGGAGAATTAAAATAATTAACTAATTTGCCTGTTCTTCTATTGTTTGTTTCTGATACAATTACAAACTTTTTTTTCCCCATGTGATGAAACATGGTCCATTTGATGATTTTAAATAATAATTGTACAATATTCCTGCTGATCATAAATTATGAAAAAAAATATTTGTGCCAGGTAAATTGGTGGCTGAATATCTACCAAAATTAAGCCACAACTAATCTTTTGATAGTCCTAGCTGCTGTAAATTACTCTTCACATGATGCTCGGCCATCTAAATTGCCAACTCGGCATCATGGGAAATTTTATTCACAGCTAATCTTTGCTAATTGAGCCAGGGTAAATGACCATTCCCATAATGCTCAAACAATTCGTTAGCCGATAAGTATGAAACGTGTAGCCTGTTTATGAAGCACTTGATTTAATGAACCGAGCTTCCTATGATGCTCAACTGACTAGCAGTAGATACATTTGTATTTGCATTCAGTTCTGTGGAGTTTGAAGACATTCGGCACATATAGCAAATAAAAATGTGCACAAATATTAGGTAAAATGTATTTCTACACATTTTTTATTTATTTTATTCATTTTATCCACCTGCATGTTTTTAAGTGAATGTAATTGGTTTTACAGTACTTAATTTAGTGCTTGTGCAGATTGACAGTGAAAAATAAATAGGAGAAAAATCTGGAAAGAGAAAAACGCCTCGGGCAGGGAGAAAATAAATAGGCATATGGGAAAAAGATTGTACTCTGGACAAAGGTATGGAATTGGAAAAATAAATAAGAAGGGGGCGGCATAATATTTATTTCGTAAAGTCATAAAATTCCTGCAAAAGCCATAGTTATCTTTCTGAAAAACTTTTGTGTCTGTGGCCCTTCATATCTGGAAATCGACACCCCTGAATTGTAAATATCCTTCCTACAAGTTTCTTTTTTAATGTAAAATATGATAAGTAAAACTAGTTAGATGTTGAAAACAAAGTATGTGCAATGCCTGAAAAACTGCATCCATAAATCATGTAAATTATATTGTCACAGAGATGTGTGTATGATGCTACAATGAAATGCACTTTCCACCTCCACTATGATGCTTATGCTAAAAAGCATTGAGTTTAATGCTTGATTGTTTTGACCTATGCCATGTTGTTAGCAATGTACTAATCTAAATTTCATCTTGTGACATTTTACCTTCACTAAAAGTATAACATTCAGAGGTCAACCTTTAAAAATGCTCTATTTAATAAGCAGCTAAAAATAAGAAAATAATCTTATCTATATAATCACAGAATACTTAATATTAGAGGAAACTTTAGTAACATATTTCAGAAAGGTGATAAACTATCCCGTGTCAAGGAAATGTTGATTTTTCCAGATTTTCAGAATATATAATGTGGATGACTGGATAATATCTGACTTACAGTTTTATGGGCTATCATTTCCTTTCAAATTTCATATATTTCCATACTAAGAACTGCTATTTGTATGATTATTCCTTTCAACACTGAGTTTAAAAAAAGGGGTAGAGTTGATAGAAATTCCTCCCTTCAATGGGTATTATGCGTATTTGGATAAGAGCAAACAGATTTAATACTAAAATATTTAGAATATTGGGCAGACTAGATGGGCCAAATGGTTCTTATCTGTATGTTTCTACCAGTGGTCAAACAGTGAAGGACTGAAATATTTACTTTACAATTTATACATTCCAACATGCAGCCACATAAAGAGCCAGACTGAAAAGAAAAACCAGCCCTGAAAACAATTCTACCAGCCCCATAGAATTACATAATTACACCATCACCATTCAATTGCACCATTATTTTATCATACCTCCCAAATGCACCCAAATTCCCCTGTCCTACTTTCATCTTATATTGTCTCGCTTCTCTGGGCTCGTAGAATTTCTAAAACTGTTTTAAACAGCTCCAGAGCACTAAAACTCACAAAAATATTGTTTACATTGCAGTAAGTGTGTTATTGTATTCATATGTCTATCCTTGGCCATTTGAAATGTTGGGATGGATGTTTTATTTTTCCGAATAGGGAAAACCTTACATTTTGAAAGCACATTTGAAAAATACAATGTTTATAGAAACAGATGAAAAGACATAATGGGGTTATTTATAAATAGCAAATTCTGGTGCAAAGTGGTAAAAGGGAGCAAACAGTAGGAATAATCCAGTCCCAGTATCCTGGTAGATTAATAAGGCTCTGGCCACAGTAGTTCCATGTAATGAAAATTAAATATTGCCTGTCATGTCATTTAGCAAATATTCTTGTTACTAAGGTTTTATTCACTAAGGTGTAAAAAGAGCTTTCCTAAATTGCCCGAGACCTGTCCTCTTTGACATCAATGGTATGGAGGATCAATTTAGGAACTACGCTCATTGGTCTCTCTGACGTGTTAGTGGTGAAAGTTAGGCACTTTGGGTACCTGCCAATGGACATGTTCAAAAGACTCAACTGAAATAAGTTCCTAAACATACCAATTTATATATACAGAAAATAGCATGTAATAGTGATAAAATGCATGGTGGTGAATAACTGTCTGCAGACACACATGGGTCTATTCACTAAAATGTGATATTGGAGGTCGACTTTCATTTTGAGACTAAGTAAAATTCACTCAAAAATAGCTTTGATCCTTCCACCTCCCACTACTTTTAATGGGAAAGATTCGAACCTGGGTACTTTTTCTAAGTCAATTTGACTTTCTCAAAATGAAAGTCAGCCTCCAAAGTACATTTTTTGTGAATAGACACAACAGACAGTGACAAAAAAATGTTTAGAAGCCCCTTAATTATCATGAATTGCAGTCTAAAAACTTCAATAGATATGTGTAATTGATCATCCAAGGTCAACATGCATCAAATGTTAAGACAGAAATTGTTAAATATACAAAGGGATTATACATTTTGGAGGCGGAAGCTTTACCATTAAAATGTATAGGGAGAGTTTGAAAATATGGGGTGGTTGAGAAAAAATTGTTTGGTTTGTTATGTGCTAGAAGTCAACACACAAGCGCTTAAACATACACAGAACATACAAAATATTTAAAACAATAATTTTATATTTGAATCAGGTAAAATACTAACATTACACATTCAATAGATATACTATTGAAGATACAAAAGAAAAGAACAGGTGGGTACAAAAAGGTCACAATACATCATATATTTATATATAAAAAACAACGTACAGGCAAGTATTTGGAATACAGGTATTTTTTAGAACAAATATATTTCTTTAAAAAATATTTTATGCAAGAAATGTTACAGATGTGGAGGATTAAAAGTGCTTAGATGAGGTTAAATCGTATTCACATATACGATACCTTTTGTTAATAATTTTGGCATATATAAATATATGCTACATTATAACAAATATGAAGATTAGTTGAGTATTTATTACTAGACATGTGCAAAACTAAACTTTTCGTTTCGTTTTCGTCCATTCGGCCGAAAATGTTATTTATTTAGTCTAAAACGAATTTCATTCATTACTGCATTCGTTTCAGACGGAATTCGTTCATTATTTTAGTTTTGTTTCGTTTTATTCGTTCGTTTTATAGAAAACGTGTAATACTATTGGCTTTCTATAAACCAAACGAGAGCCCCATTCATAAGAAATTCTTATGAATGGGGCTCTCGTTCGGTTCATAGAAAGGCAATAGTACTACATGTTTTCTATAAGCCGAAATTCTATAAACCGAAGATCGTTCGGTTTATAGATTTTCGGTTTATAGACTACATAGAATTACATGTAATTCTATGTATTCTATAAACCGAAGGTCTATAAACCGAACGACATTCGGTTTATAGACTTTCGGCTTATTGAAAACGTACAGTAGTGGTGCCTTTCTATGAACCCATTCATATTATTTTATGAATGGAGACTCTGTCTCTGTGTAGTGAAAGCCAATAGTACTATTACATTCATTACAAATGCCGAAAGTCTATAAACCGAAGGTCGTTCGGTTTATAGACTTTCGGCTTATGGAATACATATAATCCTATTGCTATTCTATAAACCGAACGTTCGGTTTATAGAATAGCAATAGGATTATATGTATTCCATAAGCCGAAAGTCTATAAACCGAACGACCTTCGGTTTATAGACTTTCGGCTTATGGGTTACATGTAATACTATGGGCTTTCTATAAACCGAACTAGAGTTCCCATTCATAAAAATTTATGAATGGGGACTCTGTTTCGGTTTATAGAAAGCTAAGAAGTTGAACGAATGAACGAATGGTTTAATATAAACGAAAATCATTCGTCCATTCGTGCTATAGTATTTGCATTACTATAAACCGAAATAGAGTCCTTATGTCGGTTTATGGAATGTAGTGTACTATG
This sequence comes from Pelodytes ibericus, assembly GCA_036172795.1. Classification (NCBI taxonomy): domain Eukaryota; kingdom Metazoa; phylum Chordata; class Amphibia; order Anura; family Pelodytidae; genus Pelodytes; species Pelodytes ibericus. Next base: position 125,210,989 of record CM069859.1, read on the forward strand.
CTATTGTATTCTATAAACCGAATCTATTTCGGCTTATAGAATGCCAATAGTACTACGAATGGACGAATGAACGAATGATTTTGGTTTATCAACCATTCGTTCATTCGACTTTCGTTAGCTTAGCATTTTCGTTATTCGTTTTTCAAACGAATGAACGAAAATGCTATTTTCGGACGAAAATGCATTCGTCCGAAAATGCATTCGTCCGAAAACGAATGCACATGTCTATTTATTACCAAGTAAAAATTCAAACAGGGGAATGACAAATCAACACTGCATAGAAGTTGTTTCAAAATTAACAGGTGCATAATCAAATTGATCTCTGTATACTTTGGGTACTTAATGATTAACTGGGCGGGATGTATGTATGTTTCTTGTTGTAGTGAAGAGTTTATGGATGTTGAGAGTTATATATTAATAAACAGAAATACAAGCCATTTGGGGTCTGCTTAATATGTAACTTAGTCATAACAGTATTCAGTGTTCTAAAATGATAAGATGATAGTGGTTGTTAGTTTTTGGCACAGATGGAGTTCTATAAAATATAAATCGTGCTTATGTATAGTTTTATGCATAATAGAAAGAGGCAACTGTACTAAAATGAAAAGTTTGGAAGGTGTACATTGAAATCACACAGAGGGTTGCCTACAAGTTCCTATAATTCTGGATAGAAACCAAAGAACTGGGAACCCCATCGCACTGAGAACAGACAATGCTAAAATAGCCAGCGGGGGTATGGGGGGCGGGCATCACTGTTTTTTTTGGTTTGCTTGCAACATTACAGAGGATACCTCTCCATTAGAATATCAGACTGGTCCCATCCCATTTCACCAAGCCCCATATAACCAAGAATGATCCAGGCTAAAATAGCCGTTCCTATAGGACATAACCTACTTGGAAGAGCATCACCATTTTTTGCTCGCTTGCACCATTACAGAGGAAACCTTTCCTTTACCATAATAGGTTGATCCCACCCATAAAAGCAGTCCAATCTTAAAATGCCTGGCAAGCCTGCTCTGCAGGAGGGACACAGCATTCACAGATGTATGTTTTGGCCTTCATTGCCCCCATTAATGTGTTACAGCTGGTGACCCTCTAGGTGCAGCAAGCAGGGACCCACATCTGAGCCTACCCTAATAACTCATGGAAACAAAACAAAGAACTGAGAGCCCCATCTCCCTAGTTGTTACATCCTATAGGGCTGGATATTTTATCCTTGTCCATTCTCAGTGATATTGGTCTCCTAGTTCTTTGTTTTTAACGTGAGTTATTGGGATATGCCCAGCCGTGGGTCCTTGCTTGCTGCACCTAGATGGTCATCAGCAATACCACACTGACGAGGCCGATGAAGGCTGACGTGTTTTCGGGTCTGGACTGCCTTTATGGGAGGGGTCCATTCTTGGTGATATGGGGCTCCCAGTTCTTTTTTTTTTCGGGTGCTAGAGACTTTCTGTTCCAGTTGGGAAAATGAATATACAGTAAATTATAAATAAATACAACATGGATGAATAAATTGGTATTAATTAATTATTTGTAGTTACAGTATGCAGAAGAGTGGATACTTACTTCTGCTTCAAACAGCAAGGAAGAGGTGAGTGTATCTAATAAATATAATTTCTTGGGAGGTCACTGAAAAAGGAAATTAAGTAGATATGGCAGCTGGATTTCTAAAATAAAGGAAAAAAAAGGGTAATAGGATTCAATAGATCAGACACTCCACTTTTGGGTGTAGTGTATTTGGTACTTTTGGGATGTTTAACTTCGTGAAGCTGAGATTTTCTCCTTTACAAGGAGTAAGGTCCCTTTTTAGGGGGAGAAAGATTAGCTGATCTCTGTTTATTGGCTTTTTTGTACTTTCAATCCTAGTAAGAGTGATCCAAAGTCCAAGTGCCACTTTAAATGGATATTTTTAACAAGAACAAATGTGTGGATATGGCATTTTATGTCACTCTACTGGTGAGTGGGAACTTCAAATAGGTGCAGTGTGGAGGCGGGACTGACAATAATCAGATGATGAAGGAAGGCTTGATCAGACACAAAAAAAAAAAAATGTTCTGTGGCTCAAATGGAGATGTGCTCGAAGTTTATGTTTTCGGGAAGTCCTCAACTACCAGCTCACTCTTCAGTTGTGTATGGTGTGGCCTTTGTGCTATAATCCGTCAGTTTAAAACTAGAAGATGCACACAAAATATAGGTGGCCAGTCAGTAATCCACTCCATTGTCAGATTGTATACATTAGTGAGAACTCTGAAGTGGGTTATCTTTTTAGAGACCACATACCCAACAATCAGTATATCAAAGACACGGTGAGCAAAAGAACAAGTAGGCCCCTCCAAACATTATGTGTATTTTTCAATATGTTAAGTACTAAGAGAAAGTAGATCAAGTGTGTGATGATAGCTTTATGGTAATTTACAGGCTGTTTTCATTCTCCAAACGCCTCTGTGGAGTCGTGTTGATGCTGTAAGATGTATGTATGTTAAGTCCTGTGTGAATTTCACCGTGTTCCAATTAATTTGGCTTTCCATCATCTTCTAAAGTTTGCCAGCCATGTGAGGAAGCACAGAAAATAAATAGAAATGCACCACAAGTGTTTGATAACATTCACTACCATTCAAATTCTGCAAACATAATTGGACATTTTTATATATTTAATGATGAATTCAAGTGATTTGTAGAAACAATGTAAAATTAACCCCTTAAGGACACGATGGTCCTAGCATGTCATGAATGTAAATTGTGGCCAATTGAAAAATAACATACAGTTCAGATTTATAAGGTAAATGTGGTATCAAAAGAAAGTGAAAAATGTTCTTAAAAAAACAAAACATGTGTATATGCATAAATATATATAGAAATCCAAACTGTAGTCCACTCAGCTCTGTCTGTTCAGTAGCATCAATAAATACCCGGGTGCAGTGGCGTTTGTATAGTATACACATTCAAAGAATAGAAATGCACGCACTCACAGGATTTTCAAATTAAAACATCTGTATTATTAAGTTCACCTGGAGCCGTTATCAAGATCATAGTTTATATGTGTAGACTAAATGAAAAAGAGCGAAATTACAAAAAAACAACAACACAGGACAAAATCATCTGTATGAATTGTTGGAATGGTAATGTATTGTTGTTTGCATATGTACAAATGATGTGCTCTTGACTGTGTATGTACTTGATATATTTCCAATGTAGTATTGATGACTATTGATTTTTGTAGTTCACCACATTTCTGGTGAATAGACCACTCTGTGTGTTAATAAAGAAAACAACAACAATCACACAAGATAAGAACACAACTGTCCTGTCCAGTTATACACAAATCATTGTTAAGTTAGTTAGCCATATATGCATTTAAAGTGAGTGGTTACAGATCAAGTTCCCTGTGTAAACATTCAACTAGTTAATAGAGAACCCTGAATTGGGAATTATGCAAGGAATGCCTTCTATGACAAATACAGAATGTATACCAAAAATTACAACAATGATTAAAAATTATTTAGAACATTGAAAAAAATAAGAATAAGTGTGTCAAATTGAACCCACCAAAAAGTAAGAAAAAAAAGGAAAGACATTTTGGCTATAAATCACTGTTCCTTTAGTGCATTTGTACTCCAAAAACATGACATATATTTTACATGTAATAAAAAAAATGCTTCATATGCCAAATAAATACCCATGAAAGAAGAGTGGTACATGTAATTAAAATAAAATGTTTGTTGTAGGTTCAGAACATCTTGGATCAATTTTTTTAACAGGAACCCTGAACAATAATTCCCCAATTTTACTAATATTATGAATTATTAGTAAAGTCATGATTTATAAAGACACAGAGGCTCCTATTATGTTTTATTTCTTTCTTTATTTGCCTCAGCAGCAAAGAAGAGAATGCATAAAAAATATATCCAATCAGAATATGTCTTATAAACTCTCCTCCCTTCCCTCCTCTAGATATTCCATTGTAACGGGAAACACACCCTCTTTCTTTGGACAATTTCCAAAAACAATAGGAAAAAACATGGGCTTCCAGAGAGGGGGGGGGGGGGGGGCAAAGGTAGACCTGGAGCAAGGGAGGGAGAAGCAGTAGGCAGTTTGAGCTAGGTTAACTAGACACAGAGATCATAAAAACTGTGAAGATAAAGACAATCCAGCACTCGCAAAACCACTTGAAATACAATACTCCAAGTGAGGTCTCACCAGTGCTCTGTACAATGGCATGAGCACTTCCCTCTTCCTATGCAACCAAGCATTCTGCTAGCATTTCCTGCTGCTCTATTGCATTGCCTACCTACCTTCAAGTCCTCTGAAATTATTACTCCTAAATCCCTTTCCTCAGAAGTTGAGGTTAGGACTGTACCAAATAGTCTATATTCTGCTTTTGGGTTTTTACGCACCAGGTGCATAATCTTGCACTTGTCCACATTAAATGTCAGTTGCCACTGCTCTGACCATTTTTCTAGTTTAGCTAAATCACTTGCCATTTGGCACAGACTGAACAGGTTGCAAGAAAAAGAAAATACATATAATTCACCTTTCCTCGCACCTTGCAGCCCGTTCACCCTCTGAGGGATTTTTATCAAAAGAACTAAACTAAACTAGACAGAGAGATCATAAAAAACACCTGTCAGACAGGGAATTGCAGCAAAAAAGCTTTTATTCAACCCTCCTGTCAGAATGGTTTGGTCTGCTCTCTCAGGGTAATTTTTACCACTGAGCAATAGGGGAAACTGCCCTTAGTTCAGGCTCATGGCACCTAAAGGACTTAACACAGCACCATACAGTACCGACAGCAAATGACATGCACCTATATTGCACCCACGGCACTTGGCTTGTACTCATAGTGCACAAACATGATTTGGCATGCCACAGTGTCAATTTGTCCCACAGGACATACCACAGTGTCAGTTTGTTACATAGAACTGGCCCTGCAGAACATGTCAGAGTGTCACTTTGCCCCATAGTACATATTATTTTGCCCCACAGAACATGCCACAGAATCAGTTTGCCAATTAAATGAGCCAGTCAGGTACCAATTAACATTCCACATCCAAGCTACCCATTAATATGCCTGTTAGTTTGCCCATTAATATACCACTGTTAGTATGCCCACTAATATGCCACTGCTTGTTTACCCATTAATATGCCACTATTAGTCTGCCCATTAATATGCCACAGCCAATTTGCCCATTAATATGCCACAGCCAATTTGCCCATTAATATGCCACTGTTAGTTTGCCCATTAATAAGCCACTGTTAGTTTGTAGACATGTGCATTCGTTTTCGGCTTATAGAACAGCAATAGCATTACATGTATTGTATAAACCGAACGTCGTTCGTTTTAAATACTTTCGGCTTATAGAATACTATTGGCATTCTATAAACCTAACTAGAGTCCCTCCTCATTCATAAGAATTTCTTCGGTTTATAGAAAGCCAATAGTATTCTATAAGCCGAAACTCTTTAAAAACGAACGACGTTCAGTTTATAGAATACATGTAATGCTATTGCTATTCTATAAACCGAACGACTTTCGGTTTATAGAAAAGCCATAGGATTACATGTATTACATAAGCCGAAAGTCTATAAACCGAAAGTTGTTCGGTTTATAGGCTGTCGGCATTTAACTATACAGAGACAGAGTCTCCATTCATAAAATTATGAATGGAGACTTTGTCTCCGTGTAGTAAAATGCCGAAAGCCTATAAACCGAACGATCGGTTTATAGACTTTCGGCTTATGTAATACATGTAATCCTATGGCTATTCTATAAACCGAAAGTTCGGTTTATAGAATAGCAATAGGAATACATGTATTCCATAAGCCGACAGCCTATAAACTCTCCACTTTTTTCAATTTATTTTTTAATACTAAATTCAAATAATTTCATGCTATTGGCAATTCTATAAACCGAAATAGAGTCGGTTTATGGAATACCAATAGCAAAATAGCCATTACAAAATGCCTCGCTAGCCACCAGTGAGAATCGGGCAGCTGGGGTTTATAGGCTGTGGGCATTTAACAATACGGAGACAGAGTCTCCATTCATATGAATGGAGACTTTGTCTCCGTATAGTTAAAAGCCGACAGCCTATAAACCGAACATTCGGTTTATAGGCTGTGGGCATTTAACTATACGGAGACAGAGTCTCCATTCATAAAATTATAAATGGAGACTTTGTCTCCGTATAGTTAAAAGCCGGCATTTAACTATACGGAGACAGAGTCTCCATTCATAAAATTATGAATGGAGACTTTGTCTCCGTGTAGTAAACTGCCCACAGCCTATAAACCGAACGTTCGGTTTATAGGTTGTCGGCATTTCACTACACGGAGACAAAGTCTCCATTCATAAATTTATGAATGGAGACTCTGTCTCCGTGTAGTGAAATGCCGACAGCCTATAAAACGAACGTTCGGTTTATATGCTGTCGGCTAATGTAAGTACACGGAGACAAAGTCTCCATTCATAATGAATGGAGACTCTGTTTCCGTGTAGTGAAATGCCGACAACCTATAAACCGAACGTTCGGTTTATAGGCTGTCGGCATTTCACTACACGGAGACAGAGTCTCCATTCATAAATTTATGAATGGAGACTTTGTCTCCGTGTAGTGAAATGCCGACAGCCTATAAACCGAACGTTCGGTTTATAGGCTGTCGGCTAATGTAATACATGTAATCCTATTGCTATTCTATAAACCGAACGTTCGGTTTATAGAATAGCAATAGGATTACATGTATTCCATAAGCCGAAAGTCTATAAACCGAACGTTCGGTTTATAGACTTTTGGCTTATAGAAAATATGTAGTACTATTGCCTTTCTATGAACCGAACGAGAGCCCCATTCATAAGAATTTCTTATGAATGGGGCTCTCGTTCGGTTTATAGAAAGCCAATAGTATTACACGTATTCTATAAAACGAACAAATACAACTAAACGAAACGAAAATAGAACGTTCGGTTTATAGAATAGCAATAGGAATACATGTATTACATAAGCCGAAAGTCTATAAACCGATCGTTCGGTTTATAGGCTTTCGGCATTTTACTACACGGAGACAAAGTCTCCATTCATAATTATATGAATGGAGACTCTGTCTCTTATTAGTTAAATGCCGACAGCCTATAAACCGAACGACTTTCGGCTTATGTAATACATGTAAACCTATGGCTATTCTATAAACCGAAAGTCGTTCGGTTTATAGAATAGCAATAGGATTACATGTATTCCATAAGCCGAAAGTCTATAAACCGAAAGTTGTTTGGTTTATAGACTTTCGGCTTATAGATTACAAGTAATACTATTGCCTTTCTATGAACCGAACGAGAGCCCCATTCATAAGAATTTCTTATGAATGGGGCTCTCGTTCGGTTTATAGAAAGCCAATAGTATTACATTGTATTCTATAAAACGAACGAATAAAACGAAACGAAAATAATGAACGAATTTCGTCTGAAACGAATGCACTAATGAACGAAATTCGTTTTAGACTAAATAAATAACATTTTCGTCCGAATGGACGAAAACGAAACGAAAATTTTAGTTTTGCACATGTCTATTAGTTTGCCTGTTAATATGCCACAGCCAATTTGGCTATTAATATGCACTTTTAGTATGCCCATTAATATGGCATAGCCAGTTTGCTCATTAATATGCCACTGTGAGTGCTAACCCTGAAACTTTATTAGTTTATTTCTGTATTATACTTGTATACAGAAATAAACTTATACAGTGGAGTACAACATCTCAATGTTAATATAGAAATACGGTAGTTATGCTTTATTTTATGTATTTTTTTTTTTACTGCTTTAAAGATGTAAGCAGTTTATGGAAAACACTGAACATATTACAATCTCTGACAGGCACTTCGTTATCTGGCTTGCATACACAACTTGGGTGGGAAAGTGCCAGATTTGCAAGAGAAATTAAGCGAAAAGTCAGGGTTGATAAATAGTAAGTCAAAAACTGATGCATAAGAAAATCATTGGCTTAACAGTACAGGGAGAAAAAAGTACAAATAATCAAAACAAAATAGCAACTATAGAAAAATACAAGGACAAAAGGGACAATGAGACAGAGGGACGACTTTTCCTGAGAGAACATTCTGTTGGCAAGATAAATCAGAAGAGTAAAACATTCCATTAAACTAGCACAGGAGTCAAGCCAATATCAACTTGTTTGGTGTCACTTTAGGAAGTACTGTATTTTTGCAGAGCATATTTCTGTGGAATAACCTAGTCCAAATTTTTTAGGTGGAGTTATAGCGTGAATTGTAACATAAAAATACTTCCTTTAACATTGTCTTCTTGATAACTGGATGTCATTGAGGTATATCAACTACGGATAATAAAAAGCAATTTAAAAATACTCTCCTCTTAAAACCTTAGTTTACACAAAGTGGCATAGTATAACCACTGGTTACAGACCAGTCTTTCAAGGGACAGTCTGGGCACCAAAGTCACTTTGGTGTAACTTGACGTTTACTCTCTTTTTCCATTGTCATTTAAGTCAAGGATTATATATAAATCATGTTTACAAGTTTTAGCTAAAGCCCTTCCCCAGTGGTCATTCTCTGCTCCAACCTCCAGTGCAACTGGGCTGGGTCTGGAGTAGAAAACCACTCACAGGTGCTAGGTTTCGGCACTCAAGTATCTACTTGCTAGGGCTTCTGTTCAGCTGCGGGATGAGCTAATCTGTCTACAGCAGATGCCCAACTCGGACCAGAAGAAATGGCAGCTCTTCATACAGGACATGCCTTGGCTGGTGCTGCCCTACCAGGAGAAGCACAGGAAGGTGAGGGTGCTAGCTAGCATGATAGATAGACCATGTATGAGAATTTATGGTGATTAGAGCCGAGACTCTTCAATCTATCTAAGCACAATCAATTTTGGGATGCATGCTCCCTGTCTGTGGCAAATGCTGGCCTAGCCGACTTTTACTGCAAGACCCAGGACCGCCTGGAGATCTTTTTCATCACCTCCAATCTGGACCACAATAAATGACAGTTCTTTGTCCAGATTGCCTTGGACATGCCTTGGCTAGCGCAGGAAGGTGAAGCCACTGCACACAGATAACTGTGCATGATAACATGCAGGGCCGGACTGGCCTACTGGGATACCTGGAATATTCTCGATAGGCCGTCTGCCCTGAAGAAGTGGTTGATGGCCGCTTAAAGGAGGTGACATATACAGCATCTTTCCCTCCTGCACTCCAGTGACTGTTTAAAGTCCTGGTTGGGTGCTGGGAGCTTGGGGCAAGTTCTGAGAATATAATCTAACAGCTGGGGGTCCTGTGAGTGCAATCTAATGTCTGGGGGTCCTGTGAATGCAATCTAATGGCTGGGGTAAGTCTTGCGAGTGCAATCTAAGTGCTAGGGCAACTGTTGTAATTAAAGGGGCTCTTATCTGTGGCATATTCATGGGGCTCCTGTGTGTGGCATAGTTAATGGGCTCCTGTATGTGGCATAATTTATAGGGCTCCTGTATGTGGCATCTGACCGGCATTACTAAGGAATGTTTGGCACGGTATTGGAGGAAATCCAGGGGGTGACACCAACCCTAGTGAACCCTCTGAAATAATGTTATGCTAAGGGGATAGTGAAATGACAGGGGCTAGTATGGAATTATTTCCAGGGCTGGTTTTTATCCCCATTGTGGCACCGATAACATGTTTGTGAATTAATGGTGGTCCCAGATGAGACCCATCAATTTATCTCAGCACAATCAATGAAAGCTTTATGATGTGATACTGTCAACTGAATCTTCTTAGAAACTGTGCCTGGTCATTACTGGCACTTCTTTCTTCCCCACCCTTCTTTCTTCCCCACCCATCACTGATGAAGATACACCTAGGATAACTGCTCTTTTGATCTACCATGTGGTAATGAAACGGTTAGTAGCCATCTTTATGATTAACTTGTCTTTTTCTCAAAACTCCCTGTTTATATGCTAGCCATTTTGTATTCTGACCTAATTTAATATGTATTGTAATAGCTTTTTATGGAAAATATGGAAAATTGACATTACATGTACACATAAAGAATTGCTGCTTCTATAATTTGTTTAAGTTGCAACATAAAACATAAGCGAATCTAAAGCACCATCGATTCTTATGCGCACTCAAATTTTGGAGATAAAATTTTGCTAATAAAAGACGAGCATTAGATTCAAGTAAATACAGTTTTAAAGTGCCTTCCTTCCATCTGTGTAACGTACATAGATAACAATACATATAAATCCTTGCCCCTCATCTGGAGGTCTCAGGGGGACCGTGGCATGTGTAGACTGGTGGATAGGGTTCTAGTCCCATAGGGGAGGGTTAGGGATCTGCACCAAATATATTATGCCATGTGTGTACTAAGAGGTTATAGCAAGTCCTCCACCTTAATTTTTTTCCATTTTGATCATATTTCCTGAAATAAATCTAGTTTTTTTTTTTATAAATTTGTAATATCCTTCTTCCATTGAACGTTGAAAATGGATTTGACTTTGGATCTCCTACCAATTGGGGCGGGGGGGGGGGGGGGGGTGTTGGGGGGTCCTTGGTCTTCCATTTTTTTTCAGGCTATACATAGTTTTGCAGCCATAAATATTTAAATTAACAAAAATGTCTCATTCTTTTTGCTATTGGGAAGGTCCAAGTGGAATAAAACATTTGGGGTGTAAGTTCTTGATTAGAAGTACATATGTCTTTGATAAGAATGTTTATCTTATCGTGAAGCATTTTCAAGGTAGGGCAATCCCACCACATGTGTAACAATGTGCCATTTTCGGGGCATTTCCAGCATGATTTTTGGATAGAGGTAGAGAACTTGCTTAGTCTCAAGGGGGCCAGGTACCATCTATGGTGCAATTTATAATAGATTTCCTGTAAGGTCAAACTATGTATACCTTTCCTCACCAAGTTATATGCCATCATCCCAACGTGGAGGGAATGTTACTGGTTCAGGTCGCTCTCCCATTTTAATATGCAGTTAGGTTTACAATAAGGAATTATTTCAGATTCAAATTTCATAATCGTATAATAGCATTCTTGTGTTATGTTGGGTTATTATAAAATCTTCCACTTGAGGACTTTGAATTAGGCCTACTCTCTTAATTCATGTTTTAAGTGTCAAGTATGAAAAATACTGAAATTGGGGAAGTTTATATGTTGATATCAAGTTACTAAATAGAAGTTGACTCTGGAGGCAGATCGGCGATAATTTTGAAATTCCCTTGGTTTCCCATAATTTGATGTCAAAAAATGTCTTGTAAGTGGACTTAAGTAGACTCAAATTTGAGTCTTTTCTGATGATGTTTCTGATGTTATCGTTTCCACAACAAAACGCAACAAGTCATTGTCTAGTGTACATTAAAGTTTTTCCAAAAGAAGGACGCCACTCAACTGTCACTTTGGCAACAGGCGCCCTTTTTCCTCACCGCATCGGAAAATATGTCACCAAACTGGAAGTATTGCGACGTATACTAATACAGCGATTCCTCCTATGCCGGTTATTAGTCTTCTCCTGATGAAGCTGAGACACAAGTTCCGGCAAAATACCAGAAGCTGTATATTTCTCTCCAGTGTCTGTTTTCCTGCGCTGTCCACTTACGGTCCCGTTTTGGCGAGTTCCACTGATATTTCCAGCTCCAGTGGACTTTCTTATTGCTCATCCGTTTTTACATCTTGTGAGTTTGTCTCCAGCAGGGGCCAATATTCTTTTTTGCACACTTTGGTACTGCACATGTTTGTTGTTCTTTGTCTATTTTAGACGCAATTAAAATTTTAGAAGATACAAGGTTACCCTTGAGCTGATCGTTTTTCACGAATGTTTGCGGGTGCATCCATTATCAGCTATCCACTTTGTATATGTGGTTATTAACAATATTGTACTATCACTAGGTTTTTTATATAATTTAAGGTATCCACTACCTCGCGCCATTTTGGTTTTGTTCTGTATATCGTTTATAGCCATTTTGGAGAGTGCTCCAGAGGGTTGCGTTATCCTGGGTGGTACCACAAGTATAGTAACTGTACCAATTTTGCACTTTATTTATATGCACAAATCACTTTATTTTAGCACTGACTCCGAGGTATTTATGCCAGTAGATCTCAACTTGTTGCTGGCATAGGAACATTAGTTAGGTAATACAGTTGCATTTGTATCTAAATAATAGCACAGCCAGATCTCACACGTAAATGGGTATGCTTACGGAAAATGTACATTGTAGGTTTGTATTAACCCCTTAGTGACATGACTTTTTTGGCATGTCCGACGCTTGGTGACATGGGCTGTTTTAACATTTCTGAGGTGTTTGTGTTTTGCTGTAATTTATTTCTGTCTCATTTAGTGTACCCGCACAAACTATATATTGTTTTTATCGTTATAAGAAGGGCTTTCTTTTGATACCATTATTTTGATAATAGCATATAATTTGATGTAAAAAAATAATAAAATATGGCAAAAAAATTGAAAAAATACTTTTTTTATGACTTTTATTTGAAAAATCGTATACTCATGTACAAGAGACAACAAAAAAACACTGCTAAAAAGTTTCTAATATATGTCCTGAGTTCAGAAATAGCCCATGTGTTTATGTTTTTGTGCTTTTTTATTCATGTTACAGGGCCAGAACTATAAGTGGTGCAAAGCTATTTTAAAATCCTTTCTTTCAAAATTAGCGATAGTGACATTGTAACACTGATTTCTGTACTAAATCCATGAATGACCCCCAACATGTACATATTTTTGAAAACTAGACAACTCAGGGCATTTAACTTGGGGTATTTTGACACATTTCATGTAGCCATTTTACCACCAATCTATGCCAAAATTTGCAGCAAAAAATCTTTTTTTTTAATTTTTCACATATATTGCAATTTAGGTAAACATTACCTTAAAATGTGAAGGGATATTTCCAAATAACACCTCAATATGTGTTCAGCAACATCTCCTGAGTACAGGGATACCACCCATGTATAGGTTGGTTAGGTTATTTGGGGGTTAAAAGGCCACATTTGAGAGGTGCGCTTTTTGGTTTTCCAACTTGGAATTCTGACGTGCAGAAAACCTGCTCCCATGTCCCATTTGGGACATTTTTGAAGCCAAAAAGTGTATTCTATCCCACAAAACCATATATTTTTGAAAACTAGACACCCTAGGGTATTTCAAATGGTAGTATTTTAACACTTTCCATGCACTAATTATACTACCAGCCTATGTCAATGTTATGGATAGTAATTTTTTTTCACATACATAGTACTTTGGGCATGAATTCACAGATCCTGTTATATGTCAGTGCCAAACAACACCTCAATATGTGTTTAGCAACATCTCCTGAGTACAGGGATACCACCCATGTATAGGTTGGTTAGGTTATTTGGGGGTTAAAAGGCCACATTTGAGAGGTGCGCTTTTTGGTTTTCCAACTTGGAATTCTGACGTGCAGAAAACCTGCGCCGATGTCCCATTTGGGACATTTTTGAAGCCAAAAAGTGTATTCTATCCCACAAAACCATATATTTTTGAAAACTAGACACCCTAGGGTATTTCAAATGGTAGTATTTTAACACTTTCCATGCACTAATTCTACCACCAGCCTATGTCAATGTTATGGATAGTAATTTGTTTTTCACATTCATTGTACATCGGGCATGAATTCATAGATCCTATTATGTGTCAGTGCCACAAAACACATTAATATGTGTTCAGCAACATCTCCTGAGTACAGGGATACCACCCATGTGTAGGTTAGTTAGATTATTTGGGGGCTAAAAGGCCATGTTTAGGGGGGGTGCATTTCCAACTTGGAATTTTGACATGTAGTCAGCCTGCGCCCATGTTCCATTTGGGACACTTTTGAAGCCTGTCAAAGTATTTTACCCCATAAAACCATATATTTTGGACAACTAGACATCCTAGGGTTTTTAAAATTGTGGTATTTTAACACTTTCCAAGTGCTAATTCTACCACCAACCTATGTCAAAGGGTTGGGATGTCATTTTTTCCCCACACACATTGTAGTTCAGGCAGGAATTTTCAGATTCTGGTATTTGCCACTGCCAACCAACACCTCAATATGTGTTCAGCAACATCTCCTGAGTACAGGGATACCCCCCATGCATAGGTTTGTTGGTTTGTATTGGGTCTAAAATTCCACATTTAGGGGGTGCGCAATTCCAACCTGGAATTTTGACATGTAGTCAGCCTGCGCCCATGTTCCATTTGGAACATTTTTTAAGCCGTCCAATGAATTTTACCCCATCAAACCATATATTTTTGGAAAATAGACATCCTAAGGTATTTCAAATGGTGGTATTTTAATACTGTATAGGTACTAATTCTACCACCAGCCTTTGTAAAAGTTTGTGGTAGTACTTTTTTGGGAGGTTTTTTTCCACATGCATTGTACTTCAGGCATGAATTCACAGATTCTGGTATATGTCACTGCCAAACAACAACCCAATATGTGTTCAGCAACATCTCCCGAGTACAGGGATAGCACCCATGCATAGGTTTGTTGGTTTGTTTTTGGCTAGAAGGCAACATTTGTGAGATGCGCATCTCAAAATTCCAACTTGGAATTTTGACATGTAGTCAACCTGCGTACGTGTCCTTTATGGGATATATCTTTGAAGCCAGCCAATGTAATTTACCCCCACCAAACCATATATTTTTTTATCGGTAGACCCCCATCACTACTTGTGGCAAGGGCTCAGCAGCCACCGATACATCGCTAGATGATGTATCAGAAAGCTGAATAGGGTCAAAATCGAACCCTGAGTCCGCGGCCTCAGAATCAGTGCGTAAGCAGTGATCTCGAGCAAAGAAGGGGTTAATAGCTCTTAGAAGAGCCTATCTAGTACTGTAATACATTACAGTACAAAGAAATTAATCCATAAAACAGTGCAGACAGAAAAACATACTGTTGCTGTGCAAGATTACTGCTTACACAGTGATGAATGGCAGGGAAGGGGTTAATACACAGTGAAAGACTTTCATAAAACCTGACAATTTTATAAAATGTTATTTTATATCACTAATACTGATCTGTCTCTTTTCGTCACAAAAATGTAAGTGAGGAGAGGGAGGCAGATCAATATTTGTGAATATTGATCCGACCAATTTTGATCTGACCAGGGCGAATGGTGAGCTTAATTGAGAAATCACCAAACCGCCTTTGCCACTAATTCGCTGTTACTGATCGCTATGCGCTCAGGCAGCTTAAAAAAAAAAAACTCAAATATTTTTACTTTACATGTAATCCCCTAGCGGGTATGTGTAAAAAAAATAAAAAAAAAATTTGCAGACAGATAAAAATTGCTTTGGCGTCAATATCATTGCGTAAGCAGTGATCGACGGCAAAGAAGGGGTTAATAACTCTTAGAAGAGCCTTTTTAGTACTGTAATAAATTACAGTACAAAAAAAATTAACCCCTAAAAAATGCACAAACGGCAAAAATAAATGCGCTGATGTGCACGATCACTGCTTATGCAAGATCAGTGGCAGGGAAGGGGTTAAACGCAGGGAATTGCTTTAATAAATTTTTTTTTATTGTTTTAATATTTGTGTGTTGTGTGTTTATTGTTTTTTTTTACTTTTAGAACTTTGATCTGTCTCTCTCCCTCACTAAAAAAATGTGAGGAGAGGGAGGCAGATCATAACTGGTCAGATCAATATAGGGTTAATATTGATCTGACCAGTCAGTGGGGATGTTCAGCAGAACATCCCCACTGCCTGTCAGTGTGCCTGGCAGTCACTGATTGCCTCTGTGAAGAGGCAATCGTGTGACAGCCAGAGAGCACAGGAAGCAGGTACTTCCTGCCTCCTGTGCTCTTGCCCGTAGAAGGGCAGCGCCATCTTGGTCACTCAGTGACCAAGATCGTGCATTTTTTTTTTTGTGTTCCTAATTTCCTCGACTTGCGAGGCAATCAGGAACACTTTCTGAGCATAGGAAGCGAAAAATTCGGTTCCTATGCTCATTTTTTAATGCCCGTCGTTTTAAAGGCACTGTGCCTTTAAAACCGGCATTTCGATCGCTCTCCAGAGCGATTGAAATGCCGACGGGCATTTTTTTTAGTATTGTACGATGCTTCCATACGGAAGCATCGTTACAATACCATCAGAGCACTGAAAGCGGAAAAACTCTGCTTTCAGTGCTCGTTTTGACACAGGACAGACTAGGTCCGTCCTGTGTCACTAACGCTTCGCCACACAGGACGGACCTAGTCCGTCCTGTGTCGCGAAGGGGTTAAACACATTCATATTGTGCAGGATGCATTTGAGTTAAATTGGATGACTTACAGCCTTTCACACTCCTTGCTGCTGTGTATGCCTGACCTAATCATACTGATGAAATCACAGGTTTGTGCAGGCCTTTTATCCCATCACATTGTTTACAGACCAGGAAACACACTAATAGGGAACTATTATGGTAAGGTAAGGTAAGGGCCATGCACTATACTGATGACATCATTAGGGTTAAAGAAAATCCCATTAAAATGAATGAGAATAATTGCTATTAGTTCCTGCTGCTTGACAGAATAAAAAAAAAAAAAAAAAAAAGGAAAATGACAGCTAAACACAAACAACTGCACTAGTTTTAAAACAGCCTCCGTCACAAACGTTAAAATGAAAGAGTCCTATAATCAAGGGGTTAATATTCTATGGTAAGTGCACAAACCTTACAGAACAAAGGTAACTGTAGAGGTTCTGTCTCCACTATACAAACTGTTTTGTTAGTACTATGTCAACTATCCAATACTCAAATTGTGCAGAATGTGGTGCTTAATAAATAAGGTTATATATGAAAACAATTAGAATGAAGAGTAATAAGTAGTCTAATTGTATACGTGATAATAATCAACTAAAACTACTAAATACATTGGTGATTAAAAATTATTACTTTGAGTATTTTAAGTAAGCATTTTAATGTGGAGGGATGCATACAATCCAAACAGTTAGTTTGAGGGCTGGATATTATTAATTTGACAAGGTAATACAATGTACCTTACGGCAGGGCTTGACAAATCCCGGTGCAGGGTAGTAATGGCTACCAGGAAATTAGACATTGCACCCTTGTTTGCTGGGATAGTTTTTTTTTAAAACAATAACTTTCTAAGAGAAATTAACCCCTTAGTGAGCTCTATGCTGCATTTGATATGTCTTGAAGACCAGAATTCCATTATTTTTATCATACGTTTGCTTAACTGTGATTTATTTCTTTGTGTTCAGTACACCTACACAAATCATATATCATTTTTTAAAGGACAGATGGGGCATTCTTTTTATACTATTATTTTCATCATATGATATCATTTACTATTAAAAAAAATATAAATTATGATTAAAATATCCCCCCCAAAAAACTTTTCAAACTTTTACCTGATTTTTTTTTTAACACAATTACAAATGATAAAAAAGAACCCATCTATATAGTTTCTAATATTTGTCCTGAGTTTAGAAATACCAATGTTTCCATGTTTTTTTTCAAGTAATAGGGCAATAACCGAGTAGTGTTTTTTTTACTAACCATTTTCTCCTACAGTGACCTTTTGACCCCAACCTTAACCCGAACTCTTCCCCACCCTTTAATCTAACCCTTGTACTAACCCTCATTGTAACCCTAACCCACCTGTAACCTTAACCCTAATTGTAACCCTTATCCCTAATTCTAACCATAACCCACCTGTAACCTTAACCCTAATTGTAACCGTAACCCACCTGTAACCTTAACCCTAATCCTAGATCTAGGGTTAGTAGATCCAGACTTGGCTTTTTTTCTTTCCTTTTTCTGTAATGTTGCCGACTCCCTCTAGGGGCAGTCAAGCAACAGTTTCGGAGTGACGGAAGAGATTTTTTTTTCTCTATTCTGTCACTCTCTGCTGGGCAAGCCATTTTGGATTCAATATGGCACCCTGGGGGGTAGAGACAGGTGTTTTAACGCATACGATCACATTCATGGTGATCGTAACAGCGCGGGGAAGGGGTGGCAGGAATGACACAAGTATGCCGAAGTAGCCTCTGAGAATAACTGCCGGCATGTAATCTCACGAGGTATATATACACGTTTCTTTGCAGGACATATATATACGTCCAGATGGCTTAAGGGGTTAAAGACTGTCGATCCTGTAAGCAGATGACTATCATAATTGTTTACTTGAAAGAGCTTACATTTTACAAAAGACATACATAGACAGAGACAGACACATTGACATACAGACCTGAAAAGTCAGCTGTTTAAAAAGAAAGAAAAAAGAAGTGTGTGTTTCAGTGTGTCCTCATCCCTGCTGCTTTGCTTGATTGCAGGGGAGAGGATCAGTTCCATTTTATCTTGGTCTGCCAGGCACAGACCATCGTTCAATCCCATCCTGCTGAGCGCTGGGTTGTCACGTATGTCATGTGTTACCCGGAACTCAGACTTTGAAGCGCAATGCGCAGGGGGCAGAGCTGGCAGTGTGTGCTAAACGGCACATGCTGCCCCCTCGCGCTGTCCAAAAGACCAAAAACCCAGAGGTGAGGGGACACCAAGTAGAGGGTGCCATTACCAGGGCGCCAGGTCTAATTTGAACCTGGCACCCGCGGTTTGTCGAGCCCTGTCATAAGCATCACTTAATAAAATAGCAATGCGGTCACCCTACTAACCCTCTCCATGCTCCCCAGACAAAATAGAATAAGAAAGAAAAAAAAAAGGTTTTTTACTTTCACTTTAAAAAATTAATAGGGGATATATTTTTTAAAGGCTGCTTGTTTAGAGGCTGGAAATATATTGCAAAAACGTTATTTGATAAAGTAGTTGGAGCATTGTGAGTTTTTTTTTTAAATTTATAATGGCATACTCTGGGGAAAAGTTCTAAAAGCAATCGAAAAAAGAATTGTGTTGAGACACGAACATAAAAAAACTTGCACTTTATTTATATCCACCTAAATTGTGGTATTTTCATTTACAAACAAATTAAACTGTGAATGAAAGTGGCAAACATACTAATGAGGCAGGAGAACCTACAGTAAATTTATTTTATTGGTGTGAATACGGTTAAAAATAGTTAAAGCTTTACCTGGGGGATTATAAATGTCCTCCATTTCATTGTCTTTACTCACAATAGGTAGAGTTTTATAGCAGGAGTTTGTAACAAAACCTCTACTCCCTGGCTAATTGGAAGTGAATAGATTGAATTTATTATAAAACTCTATGACTAGGAACATCAGAACATGAAAAAAATACTTTAATTCAATCAATTTAAATGAATGCTTAAGAAGGAATAAATTAAAAAACTATATCTTCATATAAAGAAAAAAGGTGAACTACATAGGCAATTATAAAAAGTTACACAACTGAACAAAGGACAGGACACTTTGAAACTTAAAGGACAATTGTAAGCAAAAAATGAATCAAGTGTAGTAACTCCTTCATGACAATGCACATGTACTCCCGATGCAAAGCACTGGTGATAATGCTGTACATGTACGGGCTGCCTTTAAAACAGGGAAATCGCTATTTTTTTTTCTGTGAATTGCACCATTTTCTGTTCACCTGGAAGCTTCACTAGTAAATGCTATGCAGGAAAGCAAAAACAAAATCTGCCAGGTGGTCTTAAAGTGAAAAACAATCGACACTGACCTGTCAATCATGCCCCCTCACTCTATGCAAATCGATTGAGGGGTGTTTCAGGCTGCTTCTGATGGAGGCCAGTCTGAAACACCTAGGAAAGGGTCTGTCTTAGCCTGCAAAAGCTGAGACAGAGCCATCCAGGATCATAGTAACATAGTAATTTAGGTTGAAAAAAGACACAAGTCCATCAAGTTCAACCCTTCTACCTATCATTTCAGCGTTTTGATCCAAAAGAAGGCAAAAAAAAAAACCCCTAAGGAAGCTTTTTCGAATGTTGCCTCCTAGGGGGAAAAAAATTCCTTCTTGACTCCAAAAGGGCAATCAGATTTCTCCTTGGATCAAAAAGCTCTATTATTAATGCTTATTCTATTATTAATACCCCTGTATGTTCTGCTTTTCTAAAAAAACATCCAGACCATTTTTAAATGCATCTATTGTGGTTGATAGCACCACCTCTCTTGGCAGTGAGTTCCATAATTTTATTATCCTTACCGTAAAGAATCCCTTCCTTTGCTGCCTATCAAATCTTTGCTCTTCCAGTCTCAGGGGGTGACCTCTTGTTCTTTGTACATTTCTATTAATGAACAGGTCCCTGGAGAGCTCCTTATATTGGCCCTGCACATATTTATATAATGTTATCATATCCCCTCTAAGACGCCTTTTTTCTAAAGTAAATAAATGCAATTTTTTAATTCTCTCTTCATAACTAAGATCCTCCAATCCCCTTATTAATTTTGTAGCTCTCCTTTGCACTTTTTCTAGTTCCTTAATATCCTTTTTAAGGACTGGTGCCCAGAATTATACTGCATATTCAAGGTGAGGTCTTACCATTGATTTGTAAAGAGGCAAGATGATGTTCTCCTCCCGTGAATCTATACCTCGTTTTATACATGCCAATATCTTATTGGCCCTTGCAGCTGCTGACTGGCATTGGGCACTGTTGCCAAGTTTGCTATCTTCAATGATTCCTAAATCCTTTTCGTTAGTAGTTTTTCCCAGGGAAATACCATTTAATCTATATGTTGCTTTGTTATTTTTCCCATAATGTATAACTTTACATTTGTCTATATTGAACCTCATTTGCCACTTTCTTGCCCAGTTCCCCACTCTGTCCAAATCTTCCTGTAAAGAAAAAACATCAAGATTAGTCTTTATTACCTTACCTAATTTTGTGTCATCAGCAAACACTGAGACATGGCACTCAGCACAACGTGGGAGATCATTAATAAACAGATTAAAAAGAAGAGGTCCCAAAACAGACCCCTGAGGTACTCCGCTCACTACCCTGGTCCAATTTGAAGCTTTACCATTTACAACAACCCTCTGTGTTCTATCTTTTAGCCAATTTTCAATCCAAATACATACATTTGACCCCAATCCTATTTCTCTCAATTTGTAGAGTAACCTTTTGTGTGGAACTGTATCAAATGCTTTAGCAAAATCCAAATAGATCACATCACCGCCTATGATACAAGAATCGCAGCCCTCCACCTAAAATTACGATTTCACAATTATTTATTATAAACCTGTGCTTAGCGAAGAGGCCCTGACCATACAGGCAGTTTGTTTTGTATAATATTTTGTTTTTGTATTTGACTTTGTAATGTATTAATGTTTACTGCAAAAATAAAAAAACACAATAACAGGTCAAATAGATCACATCAACTGCCACACCTAGATCTATATTTTTACTGACCACTTCATAGAATGTTATTAAGTTTGTTTGACAAGACCTGTCTTTCACAAAACCATGTTGACTTTTACTAATTATATTCTGATTCAAGATGTATTCTTGAGTGTACACCTTTAGCAATCCTTCAAATTATTTCCCCACTACAGATGTCAAGCTCACTGGCCTATAATTACCAGGAAGAGATTTTGATCCCTTTTTAAATATTGGAATGACATCCGCCTTTCGCCAGTCTGTTGGCACTATACCTGAACTGAACGAATCCCTAAAGATCATAAATATTGGTCTGGCCAGAATTATGCTTAACTCTCTAAGGACTCTTGGGTGTATACCATCTGGCCCTGGGGCCCTGTCTATCTTAACAGAGTTTAATTGCATAAACACTTTTTCCTGTGTCAGCCAATCCCATGTTTGCGGTGACTGTTCCGTAACTTCCTGTAGCAGGGGCGCATCCATCTGTTCTTCCTTAGTATAAACAGAAGAAAAAAAAGTATTTAAAATGTCTGCTTTTTCTCTGTCCTCACTTACCAAATTTCCCATTTGGGATAACAAGGGCCCAACATTTTCCCTCTTTAGCTTTTTTCCATTTATATACTTATAAAAAAATGTGGGGTTAATTTTACTCTCCTTAGCAATCCTTTTCTCATTTTCCAATTTAGCCATTTTAATTGCCTTTTTGCAGGCTTTGTTGGCATCTTTGTATGTTATAAATGATAATGTTGATCCCTTGCTTTTATAATGTTTGAATGGCATTTTCTTGTTTTGCATTTCCTGTTTCACGGTACCGGTAAGCCACATTGGTTTTGATTTGTGTCTTTTGTACTTGTTTCCCAAAGGTATATATTGGGATGTGTACTTTTGTAATGTGTGCTTAAAGGCATTCCACTTGTCTTCTGTGTTTAGTCCAGAAAACAATCATTCCCAGTCTAAATGTTCCATTGATGCCCTTAGTCCATCAAAGTTGGCCCTTCTAAAATTAAGTGTTTTGGTGGCGTAGTTACTAATTTGCTTTTTTGCATTAATCTCAAACGAAACCATGTTATGGTCACTATTGCCCAAGTGTTCTCTTACTTTGATGTTTGAGATAAGCTGATCATTGTTTGTTATTACTAAATCCAGACAGGCATCCATTCTAGTTGGGGTGTCTACTAATTGTGCCATAAATGTGTTATTAACCCCTTAGTGACATGACTTTTTTGGCTTGTCCGACGCTTGGTGACATGGGCTGTTTTAACATTTCTGAGCAGTTTGTGTTTTGCTGTAATTTATTTCTGTCTCATTTAGTGTACCCGCACAAACTATATATTGTTTTTATCGTTATAAGAAGGGCTTTCTTTTGATACCATTATTTTGATAATAGCATATAATTTGATGTAAAAAAAATAATAAAATATGGCAAAAAAATTGAAAAAATACTTTTTTTATGACTTTTATTTGAAAAATCGTATACTCATGTACAAGAGACAACAAAAAAACACTGCTAAAAAGTTTCTAATATATGTCCTGAGTTCAGAAATAGCCCATGTTTTTATGTTTTTGTGCTTTTTTATTCATGTTACAGGGCCAGAACTATAAGTGGTGCAAAGCTATTTTAAAATCCTTTCTTTCAAAATTAGCGATAGTGACATTGTAACACTGATTTCTGTACTAAATCCATGAATGACCCCCAACATGTACATATTTTTGAAAACTAGACAACTCAGGGCATTTAACTTGGGGTATTTTGACACATTTCATGTAGCCATTTTACCACCAATCTATGCCAAAGTTTGCAGCAAAAAATCTTTTTTTTTAATTTTTCACATATATTGCAATTTAGGTAAACATTACCTTAAAATGTGAAGGGATATTTCCAAATAACACCTCAATATGTGTTCAGCAACATCTCCTGAATACAGGGATACCACCCATGCATAGGTTTGTTGGTTTGTTTTGGGGCTAAAAGGCCACATTTAGGGGGTGCTCATTTTGGTTTTCCAACTTGGAATTCTGACATGCAGAAAACTTGTGCCCATGTCCCATTTGGGACATTTTTGAAGCCAGAAAGTGTATTCTACCCCACAAAACCATATATATTTTTAAACTAGACACCCTAGGGTATTTCAAATGGTAGTATTTTAACACTTTCCATGCACTAATTATACTACCAGCTTATGTCAATGTTATGGATAGTAATTTTTTTTCACATACATAGTACTTTGGGCATGAATTCACAGATCCTGTTATATGTCCGTGCCAAACAACACCTCAATATGTGTTTAGCAACATCTCCTGAGTACAGGGATACCACCCATGTATAGGTTGGTTAGGTTATTTGGGGGTTAAAAGGCCACATTTGAGAGGTGCGCTTTTTGGTTTTCCAACTTGGAATTCTGACGTGCAGAAAACCTGCGCCGATGTCCCATTTGGGACATTTTTGAAGCCAAAAAGTGTATTCTATCCCACAAAACCATATATTTTTGAAAACTAGACACCCTAGGGTATTTCAAATGGTAGTATTTTAACACTTTCCATGCACTAATTCTACCACCAGCCTATGTCAATGTTATGGATAGTAATTTGTTTTTCACATTCATTGTACATCGGGCATGAATTCATAGATCCTATTATGTGTCAGTGCCACAAAACACATTAATATGTGTTCAGCAACATCTCCTGAGTACAGGGATACCACCCATGTGTAGGTTAGTTAGATTATTTGGGGGCTAAAAGGCCATGTTTAGGGGGGGTGCATTTCCAACTTGGAATTTTGACATGTAGTCAGCCTGCGCCCATGTTCCATTTGGGACACTTTTGAAGCCTGTCAAAGTATTTTACCCCATAAAACCATATATTTTGGAAAACTAGACATCCTAGGGTTTTTAAAATTGTGGTATTTTAACACTTTCCAAGTGCTAATTCTACCACCAACCTATGTCAAAGGGTTGGGATGTCATTTTTTTCCCCACACACATTGTAGTTCAGGCAGGAATTTTCAGATTCTGGTATTTGCCACTGCCAACCAACACCTCAATATGTGTTCAGCAACATCTCCTGAGTACAGGGATACCCCCCATGCATAGGTTTGTTGGTTTGTATTGGGTCTAAAATTCCACATTTAGGGGGTGCGCAATTCCAACCTGGAATTTTGACATGTAGTCAGCCTGCGCCCATGTTCCATTTGGAACATTTTTGAAGCCGTCCAATGAATTTTACCCCATCAAACCATATATTTTTGGAAAATAGACATCCTAAGGTATTTCAAATGGTGGTATTTTAATACTGTATAGGTACTAATTCTACCAGTTTGTGGTAGTACTTTTTTGGTAGGTTTTTTTCCACATGCATTGTACTTCAGGCATGAATTCACAGATTCTTTTCAAATAATTTTTATTGGTTTTTCACAAATTCACAGATTCTGGTATATGTCACTGCCAAACAACAACCCAATATGTGTTCAGCAACATCTCCCGAGTACAGGGATAGCTAGCACCCATGCATAGGTTTGTTGGTTTGTTTTTGGCTAGAAGGCAACATTTGTGAGATGCGCATCTCAAAATTCCAACTTGGAATTTTGACATGTAGTCAACCTGCGTACGTGTCCTTTATGGGATATATCTTTGAAGCCAGCCAATGTAATTTACCCCCACCAAACCATATATTTTTTTATCGGTAGACCCCCATCACTACTTGTGGCAAGGGCTCAGCAGCCACCGATACATCGCTAGATGATGTATCAGAAAGCTGAATAGGGTCAAAATCGAACCCTGAGTCCGCGGCCTCAGAATCAGTGCGTAAGCAGTGATCTCGAGCAAAGAAGGGGTTAATAGCTCTTAGAAGAGCCTATCTAGTACTGTAATACATTACAGTACAAAAAAATTAATCCATAAAACAGTGCAGACAGAAAAACATACTGTTGCTGTGCAAGATTACTGCTTACACAGTGATGAATGGCAGGGAAGGGGTTAATACACAGTGAAAGACTTTCATAAAACCTGACAATTTTATAAAATGTTATTTTATATCACTAATACTGATCTGTCTCTTTCCGTCACAAAAATGTAAGTGAGGAGAGGGAGGCAGATCAATATTTGTGAATATTGATCCGACCAATTTTGATCTGACCAGGGCGAATGGTGAGCTTAATTGAGAAATCACCAAACCGCCTTTGCCACTAATTCGCTGTTACTGATCGCTATGCGCTCAGGCAGCTTAAAAAAAAAAAACTCAAATATTTTTACTTTACATGTAATCCCCTAGCGGGTATGTGTAAAAAAAATAAAATAAAAATATGCAGACAGATAAAAATTGCTTTGGCGTCAATATCATTGCGTAAGCAGTGATCGACGGCAAAGAAGGGGTTAATAACTCTTAGAAGAGCCTTTTTAGTACTGTAATAAATTACAGTACAAAAAAAATTAACCCCTAAAAAATGCACAAACGGCAAAAATAAATGCGCTGATGTGCACGATCACTGCTTGTGCAAGATCAGTGGCAGGGAAGGGGTTAAACGCAGGGAATTGCTTTAATAAGTTTTTTTTTATTGTTTTAATATTTGTGTGTTGTGTGTTTATTGTTTTTTTTTACTTTTAGAACTTTGATCTGTCTCTCTCCCTCACTAAAAAAATGTGAGGAGAGGGAGGCAGATCATAACTGGTCAGATCAATATAGGGTTAATATTGATCTGACCAGTCAGTGGGGATGTTCAGCAGAACATCCCCACTGCCTGTCAGTGTGCCTGGCAGTCACTGATTGCCTCTGTGAAGAGGCAATCGTGTGACAGCCAGAGAGCACAGGAAGCAGGTACTTCCTGCCTCCTGTGCTCTTGCCCTTAGAAGGGCAGCGCCATCTTGGTCACTCAGTGACCAAGATCGTGCATTTTTTTTTTGTGTTTCTGATTGCCTCGACTTGCGAGGCAATCAGGAACACTTTCTGAGCATAGGAAGCGAAAAATTCGCTTCCTATGCTCATTTTTTAATGCACATGTTTTAAAGGCACTGTGCCTTTAAAACCGGCATTTCGATCGCTCTCCGGAGCGATCGAAATGCCGACGGGCATTTTTTTTAGTATTGTACGATGCTTCCACACGGAAGCATCGTTACAATACCATCAGAGCACTGAAAGCGGAAAAACTCCGCTTTCAGTGCTCGTTTTGACACAGGACGGACTAGGTCCGTCCTGTGTCACTAACGCTTCGCCACACAGGACGGACCTAGTCCGTCCTGTGTCGCGAAGGGGTTAAGCAGGTTCAGAAACTTGCTGCCCTTAGCGGAACTAGTTGTGCCACAATTCCATTAAGCACATGCAATAAATGCAAAAAATACAATAAGTGTTGTTGTTGTGTGAACACAGATAGTCAATTTTTTCCCTCTCTCTGACACTGACACACTGATCTTGAATCAGAGAGAGTGAGGAAAGATATATACTGTGTCCCAGAAAAACAAACAAAAAAACCCCCAAACTTTTGTTTTGCCATATTTACACTGTTAATTAAAATGTGTACAGTACACAAAAAGGGTCAAATTTAAAAAAAAAAAAAAAGGTCTCAAATGAAAGTCCTATCGGTTCTTTAAAAAAACAAAAAAAACCATTATATAATATGTGAGGAATCATTTAAGAAGCAAGCTTGCACTTTTATTAAAATGCAACATCGCTAAAGTAACAAAATAGCTATTGACATAAAACATTGTCCTAAAGGGGTTAAATATGAATAAAGTAATGTATTTAGTCATCCCTGCTTGTATCATTCTATCACGGTGCAGACATGTAGTTTAGAAACCTGGGTCAGATGAAGGAAGATCTAACCCATCTGACAGAAGATGGCTACCCCACTGGTAGAGCTATAGAAGCAGATTGGGCTCAATAACATACTTTATTTGTATTCTTTCATTTAAGCATTTTGATTTAAAATGTCTACACTTCATTCATTCATTCAACATAACTTTATTTTTTGCTGACAGCTGTTGCTATAACTAATCAATATAGCCATAAAACATATGGATGAAAAGATTTCTGCTGAACATGTTCTAGTTTGGCAGTCAAGACACACGTGGAGGGTCAGTAGTGGTTCAAGCAGGATGCAAACAGCACAATCCAGAACATAAACCAAAGGCGGTTTAATCTGATGGGAACTACAGTAGAAATGGTGAAGAGAGTTTTGCAGACTAGCACCAAATCACTTACTGGAAGGCAAGTAGGGTTTTTATAGGATTGCAGATTGATCATTCCCCACATTGTCAGAGAGCACCCTGCAAATCTGCAGGTATGCAATTGCAATCCAAAACCACAATTATCCTTGTTATCAGACACCTACTACAGTAGATCTACAATTATTTTATATAAGTATAGTAAGTATACAAATTCCATTTTTCTTCAGTGTTTATGGGACATGAATAAGCATAATTTAAGTTGATTTGTCTTGTCAGATTTCTAAAGAACAATGAACTGGTTATTAACAATAGATTAAAACATAATTATAGTGCACTGCTAGGGAAAAATAGATCATATTAATTTAGCTATTGTATTTATAACTAGTTACAAAGATATTTTAAATGAACAATAGCGTGTAAATGATTATGTACAGAAAAAAGAAAAATGAATGTATTTAAATATATAAAATAACATTTGTGGTTCAAGTCAATGTTTAAGGGTATTATAACAGATAATAAATGATGCATCATTGGATGTATAGGGTGCTGTGAACTATGTTACTATGCTTGCAGCTTTTCGTAGAGTGAGATACCCAGTGACAACATCCGTGGGAAGCATCCTGATGTAATTAAATTCCTCAATGGTGCTAAATCTTAACTTGCTTTGAGGATCTGTGTAATTTGCCTACAAGACACAAAACAGATTAATGAGACATAAATGCAAAAACTATTTGAATTAAATAAAAAATTATATATATATATACAAACATCAACAACATTGTTATTACAAATCATGTACACAGTAATATGTTACAATTAATTCCTATTCCACAATACTATACAATGAGGCAAAACATTCACTCAAAAGTAGATCAAAAAGAGATTGTGGTGAAAAAGACTACTGAAAATACACTAAACATACTAGGTCATGAACAGAACATGACATAGAACAAAACCTACACCAACTGAAAGCATAAGTAGAGTGGTATAAGCCGAGTAGGAAGTGGTTAGGAAGAGATAATAGAGAATTGTCAACTTTACATATCCTAAATATATAATAGTCCTACTGTCCCTCCCATTTGACTGCAGCCTGGGAGGAACAAAAATGCAACATTGTAAAGTGTTAAAATAAATAAAAAAAATAACTGTTCTTGCATCTGTAGATTTTTGGGGTTTTCTATGGCAGGGCTCGACAAACCCCAGTCGCCAGGTCGCCCAGGAAATCAGACCTGGCGCCCGGGTATCGTGAGCCCCGCGATGTGCCCTCGGCAATGGGATCGGGTTTTTTTCTTTATTCCTGCAGCGGTGCGCGAGGGAGCAGAGTGAGTGCACCGGCTGCACAGACTTCCTGCTCCGTCCCCTCGCGCACCGCGTTCTAGCGCTGATCACTGGGGAGCATAGCATGGAAGCTGCTCTGTGCCACCGGGCTGCAACGGATACTGCCCCCCTCTCTCTGCATTGAGGTGTAATCGCAGGGAGGGGGGACACTGATAGGTGAAAATTTTCTTTTCTTTAAAAAAAAAAAACGACAACCAAAAAAAAACCCTGCTGTCTTGTGTATGTCTGCGTGGATGTGTTTGTGTGTATGTATATATGTGTGGCTGGATGTGTTTGTGTGTATGTATATATGTGTGGCTGGATGTGTTTGTGTGTATGTATATATGTGTGGCTGGATGTGTTTGTGTGTATGTATATATGTGTGGCTGGATGTGTTTGTGTGTATGTATATATGTGTGGCTGGATGTGTTTGTGTGTATGTATATATGTGTGGCTGGATGTGTTTGTGTGTATGTATATATGTGTGGCTGGATGTGTTTGTGTGTATGTATATAATGTGTGGCTGGATGTGTTTGTGTGTGTGTATATATGTGTGGCTGGATGTGTTTGTGTGTATGTATATATGTGTGGCTGGATGTGTTTGTGTGTATGTATATATGTGTGGCTGGATGTGTTTGTGTGTATGTATGTGTGGGACTGACTGGATGTGCTTGTGTGAATATATGTGACTGGATGCGTTTTGTGTGTATATATGTGTCTGGATGCGTTTTGTGTGTATATATGTGTCTGGATGCGTTTTGTGTGTATATATGTGTCTGACTGACTGGATGCGTTTTGTGTGTATATATGTGTCTGACTAGATGTGTTTGTGTGTATGTATGTGTCTAACTGGATGTGTTTGTGTATATATGTGTCTGACTGGATTTGTTTGTGTGTATGTATGTGTCTAATAGAGTGTGTGTGTGTATGTATGTATGTATGTATGTATGTATGTGACTGACTGGATGTGTTTGTGTGTATATATGTGTGACTGGATGTGTGTGTGGGGGGGTGTTTTGTATGTATATGTAGAAAAACAAGGTGTAACAGGTTTTGCGTTCAGAAGTGGAGGGTGCACAGAGAGGACTTTCACCCTAGTCCTCCAAATCAGAATAAAGGATCCTTTATTCTGTATGTATACGTGACAGACTATGTGTCTGTGTGTGACTGCGTGTGTTTATGTGCCGTTGTCTGGCTCCTAGATTTTTTAGCTGGCTCCTAAAACTCAGATCAATTTGTCAAGCCCTGTTCTATGGAATGCAAAATCAGCCATTTTGGTGCTTCATATACAACTCTGCTTCAGAATGTAAGATGCAATGTGGGAGACCCAATGAATTAACAAAGAAGGGGTCTAAATAGGAATGGCATTCATCAATTAATCAAGAGCCCCAGGAAAAAAAAAAAAGTTAAAATAAAAAAACACAAAAAAAACTGTGTAAATTCAGAAAAGGTGATTGAGAGGGATAGCTGCTTAGGGTACAAGTAATAAAACAGGGAACTTTTTTTGTTGCTTGGTGTGAGCCTTTAGGTTTAAATGTAAGCTTTTATCTCATACAAGGAAAACCCAGATTACTGCATGCACGTTTTGTTACATAACTGAAGGCAGCGCTTGACAAATAATTGTAGACTTTAGAAGCCAAACAAAGCAATCCAGGAGGCAGCATAGTTTTAAGATCCAGAAAAATGGTACTTCCATAGAATTCTATAAATAATATAACACCAAAAAAGGGTAGGAGCCAAAAGCAGGGATTTTAGGAACCACGATTCGCTGGCTCCTGGGTTTTGTCAGTTACTGATATTTAGATCAGGTGGGTGCAGAATCATAAGGACCTTTTAGGAAAATAGATAAACACAACAATAATGTAAATAGAGTACATATGTGAAATTAAAACAAAGGAAGTGAAAATGAATTCATGTGGAAAATAATACAAGTCTAGAAAATAGCTGTTTTTCTTCAAAAGGCTTTAATATATATGGAATGGATAAAAACAGGGACACTTTTAGCAGACCCTACGAATACAATAGCAGGATCTCCCACAAAATGCAAATAGGTCAGAACAAGCACTGGCCCAAAGGCCAACTATCAACCAGTCTGCAAGAGGTCATGTGGAGATGTATATTAAGCGAATCATATCCAGGAATTACTATGCAGGAACAAAATGTACTCTAAACAAGTAAGTAAGCCGTTAGTAGTCTCTCGGTGTGTTTCGCCGGCTCTGTAGCCAGTAGAAATATAATTCTATTACTTAAGACTTAGTTGATGTGAATACATTTTGCCATTGCCATTCCTGGATGTGATTGGCTTAAATTACATTTACAAGTGACCTCTTGCGGACTGGCTGATTGTTGCCTTTTGGGCCAGTGTTTGTTCTGACCTATTTGCACTTTGGATCTCATAAGTCATCCAGAGTGGGGGGTCCTTCTATAGTAGGTTCTGCTCTGTGTGTCCCTGTTTTTAACCATTCCAGATATATTAAAGCCTTATGCACTTCTTATTTTGCACATTTGTGAGTGCATTTTCACTTCATTTATTTTATTTACACATATGTACTATATTTACTCTATTTTCTAAAAAAGCTCCTTCTGATTCTGCGCGGGCCTGATCTATATGTCCAAATTATGGACTCAGTAGAGTGTTATAGACTTTAGACTAAAGCAAGTATATATTTGTTGGCTCTAGTGTGTAAACAGTTGATTCACCTTTTGTGGTTTGCTCATTTGTCAAGCCCTGCCTAAAAGATGACAAGTCCACTTTAAAAAGAGAATTAATTTCAAGCAGAGATAAACAAGACAGTCTACCATTTATGGAAGAAATTATAAATATTGGTCATGTAGGTATTTTTAGCCAGTAAGATGCATTTTGGCTATGCTAATTTAGAGCAGTGTCCCATTAATCTGGATCTACTCTTATTTTATGAAAACAAATGAGCTGGATAGTCACACACAATAAAATAATGATATTTCTTCAATATTAACATTAAAAAGACAAATATCGAATTAAGATTACCATTGAAACACTTCTTTATAAAGACATATTTGGCCAAAACATAGTTGGTTTGTTTTCTTCATTGGTTGGCTCTCTGTTCAGCATATTTTACTGGGTAATTAAGCTTTTGTTCTTTGATTTATTATTTTTTTGTTTCTGATGTCAAGATACTTTATATTTTTACTTTATTTAATGGCTGTTGAGACTTATTTTTTTATGGTAATCTTATGTTTGGCCATATATTTTGATATGTATCCTTTTAATATGAATATTGAATAAAGATATTATTGTATTATATGTGTGACTCCCTGAACATTCATTGTGTGCTTATATTTGCTACAAGCTGCTTAACCCCTTGGTGACATGACGTGCCTGGCACGTCATGCACTAAATAGAGTAAAGAAAGCGACCAGCATTGTGCAACACTAAAAAAAAAGTGCAGGGGCGCGCTACGATCACTCCCCGGAGTGATCGTAGCAGCCATTTAAAAATGGTTGCGCTGCCTGCACACATGTGCTTAGGAAGCACCTAAAGTGCCTCGCTAGCAACACCTTCGGCTCCCCCCAGAACCGATGGTGGTCGCTCAACCCCATCGACTCAGTAGAACGCTGCCTGTAATGTATTTCACTTCCGATGCTCTAGAGGGAGCCAATCGATGCCTGCACAGCAGATCTGTGTGATCTGTGTGCAGGCATGTATGATAAGTGCTCTGATGATTAGTAAATATTGCCTTTGACAAGTATTGATCTGCCTCCCTCTCCTTACTAGTTTAGATAAAGTAAAAAAATAAAATAAAATAATAAAATTAAATATTTAATAAAATTTTAGTAACCAAGGGCTTTTGAAAAAAGTCATTTCAAGTGTTTAACCCCTTCCCTGCAATTGATCGCTACACAGCAGCACATGCTGTCTGTGCATTTTTTAGGGGTTAATTTTTTTTACTGTAATTCATTACAGTATAACAAAGGCTCTTTTAAGAGCTATTAACCCCTTACTTACTGTAGATCACTGCCTAAGCAGCGATCTGGCGCAAATTCAGCAATCTTGCTGTAGAAGCATTTTTTATATATTTTTTTACTTTTTTATTACACCTGCTTCGGGTTAATTGTACCCGTTAGGGATTACGTTTAACGTCAATTTTTTTTAGCTTTCTAATTGCATGTATAGCGATCAGTAACAGCTGATCAGTGGCAAAGGCGGTTTGGTGATTGCTCACCATTCGCCTGGTTAGATCAATATTTGTTGTAAATATTGATCCGACCCATGTAGATCTGCCCCTCTCTTCTCACTTGAGTTTTAGTGAGGGAGACAGACAGAGCTGTATAATGTAAGTTTGTAATAATAATATATTTTAAAAAAAATTGAGACCCAAGGGCTTTTATAAAAGCAATTTCCAGTGTTTAACCCCTTCCCTGCCATTGATCGCTGTGTACATAGTGATCTTCCACAGCAGAACATTTTTTGCTGTCTGTGCATTCTTTAGGGGTTACTTTTTTTCTGTCATTTATTACAGTGTATCAAAGGCTCTTTTAAGAGCTATTAACCCCTTGCTTGTCGTATATCACTGCCTAAGCAGCGCATATGGTCACTGCCTAAGCAGCGTATATGGAGCAATCTGGCTGCAGATCGGCATTTTTTTCTGTCACACTCGCTATGGGTTAAACCAGGGGATTACATGTATTCCTTTTGAAGCTGTCTGAACGTGTGTATAGCGATCAGTAACAGCCGATCAGTGGCAAAGACGGTTTGGTGATTGCTCAAATGAGCATCACCATTCATTCGCCTGGTCAGATCACTATTAAATATAAATATTGTTCTGACCCATATGGATCTGCCTTCCTCTCCTCACTTGAGTTTTAAGGGAGAGAGATAGATCTGTATAATATAAGTTTTTAATTGTAATAAATTAAATTAAATGTTACAAAATTGTGAGACCCAAGGGCTTTTATAAAAGCCATACCATTTGTATTAACCCATTCCATGCCACTGATCACTGCAAAGAACATTTTTTCCAGTCTGTGCATTTTTAGGGGTTAATATTTTTTGTACAGTACTACAAAGGCTCTTATAAAAGCTATTAACTCCTTCCTTGCCCTACATGTCAAAATTCCAAGTTGGAAAATCAAAAAGCACACATCTCAAATGTGGCCTTTTAACCCCCAAAAAAGCTGACAAACCTATGCATGGGTGGTATCCCTGTGCTCGGGAGATGTTGCTGAACACATATTGGGGTATTGTTTGGCAGTGACACATACCAAAATCTGTGAATGTGTGTACTTTTACAAAATATATGCTTTTTTGTGGTAAAACAGTGTCTGGCTTCAAAAAAAAGTCCCTAAGGAAACATGGGGGCGCAGGCTGACTACACGTCAAAATTCCAAGTTGGAAATGTGCACCTTCAAAATGTGGCCTTTTATCCCCCAAACAACCC
The DNA here is from genome assembly GCA_036172795.1 of Pelodytes ibericus. NCBI lineage: Eukaryota > Metazoa > Chordata > Amphibia > Anura > Pelodytidae > Pelodytes > Pelodytes ibericus. Next base: position 125,245,136 of record CM069859.1, read on the forward strand.
AACAAACCTATGCATGGTATCCCTGTACTCAGGAGACATAGTAGAATCTATTTAGCAGGTTTTTTTTGTTCGCTTTGTCGATGAGGAGAAGATGTTTCAAATAAAATTCAGGAAAGACGTTTTTTTTTTACCATATTTTATTTATTTTTTTATATATTATTATAGGATATGATCAAAATGATGGCATCCAAAGAAAGCCCTTCTTGTCCCGATAAAACCAATATATAATTTGTGTGGGTACAGCAAATGACAACGAAGAAACTTACAGCTAAACACAAACAGCACAGAAATGTTAAAATAGCCATTGTCCAGAATGGACAAAAATGTTTCAAAGGCTCTGTCCTTAAGGGGTTAATATGTGGAAGTAGGGGGTAACCCTGAATGAATTATAAATGTTAAAGAATTGGAGAACTAGAGTGAAAAATTAATAATAATAAAATGTAACCTTTAATATTTAACTTAATATTTCAAGTAAAATAATATCATTTAAAGTACCACACACAATCATATAACCTGTGCGAGCAGAGCACACAAAATGCACATTTAATAGTGCACAATAGATGATTTAGGAAAAAAAATGCCATTATTCCGGTTGAAAAACAGAAAGAAAATCAGTTTGGTCGGCAAATGCTTCTCATATAAATAATTTGATAAACCATTTTTTTTTCTGCGAGCAGGCAAAGTTATATCAAAGGGCTAAAAAAAAAATAGGTAATTATGCAAAAAAATAAGGATTTACTGTTAAACAGGCCAAGTTTAATTCTATATGTTATCACATTGTACTAATGCACTTGAATGCCAATAAACTAAGAAGTTCCATGTTATTATTATTTTAACACTCTAGTTCTCCAGTTCTTTCACATTTATGCTTATATTTGGTCTTGGGTCAGAACTGCTGTGAGGTGGAGACACTTATGGCTTTTTTGGAATTTACAATGGAGCTTTCTGAAGTTGTCTCTGTTTTTCTATTATTTCTAATTCTACTCTTATTTTATGACATGTTCTAGTTAACGGTCAGTTAATTGGAGTAGTCAAGGAACTGAGGGCATATTTACAGTAACTATAAAATCTAATGGTATAATTAATGTATACATAAAATTCATTTACACTTCCTGTTAGCAGATGAAAATTCTCAACGATTCCTTTACATAAATATGTATGCATATGCACATGCCTACAAAATTGAGAGCCCAGCAATCTAATAACATCTTAATGATTCTCAACATAGTACTTTCTTATCAAATCAAGTCTCCTATGACTTCGGTAATGCTGCATATTGCATTTAGCAGAGTAGAATTATGAATATATTACCTGAAATTTTAAAATACTGCCTAAATTCTCATGCAATTACAAAATAACAAATCTAAACTATAAAATATCCAAAGCAGTAAACCTGAAGAGACAGGTTCATTCCCCAAAGATATGTTTTCCTGTACCAAATTTCAACTAAATTACATTTAGATCTCATTAAAATGTCTGAACAGTACAAACAGGATGTGCAGCTTTCAAATAAATTTACACCATGACTACACAATATTTTGATCTCCATCTCTGGTCGTATATCAGGAGTCACGAGGGTTTCACAGCCACCTTGTGATATTCACATAAATAATATTTAACGTAGAATGGAGCTTTTTTTAAAAAAAAAAAAAAAAAGCTGCAGCTAGAAAAGTCATCTTTCATTTCAGATTTCAATAAAATCAGATAGAAGGCCAGGAAAAGTAATGTGCTGGCGTTTGGTATGCTAATCGAAGCACACATTCCTCACAGATTTGTAGTCCTAAAAAAGTAGTGCGGCCTCATCAAAATTCTTGAGCCAAAAGTCAAACCAAGAGATGTCAAAAATGTAGGAAATGATGCATGTAATTTTCCAATAAATGGTGGAAAAAATGGGGGGCATTCAATCTCGCAAAGAAATAGTGGCAACAAATTATTTCATAACAATATTAAAACTATAAAAAAAAAACAAGAAATTGAGCCATTTTTATAGTAGGTCTAAGGATAATAGCAAGAAACCCAACTGTGTGGCATAATTTAACTCCATGCCAATAGAAAAGCAATGTACTTATAAAGGTAATCTCCTGTGAAATGGTTTGGTTGTCAATTTTGTCTCAGCGTGATATACAAGCTTTAGCAGCATCAAATGGTATGCTATGACGGGTCATTACTAAGGAAAAAACACTGAACGTGTGGATGAAAGGCCAGGAAAGTCTTATTTAAAATCTTAAGTTTCAAGAGCTTAGAATGTGATCAAATTAGGAACATGCACACAATGCAAAACAAAAAAAAGTGTTTAAATCACAATTGGTGTTAGGACTGAACTCTACAAAATGAAGTCATTTTAACTCACGCAGCCACTCATGGGTCCTTTACATTACAGATTTGTCTATGGATTCAGTACATGCAGTGTTGGTCATCAACTGAATATCCATCAGACAGTCCTTCCTTTTATTTTAATATTGTGTTTACAGACAATGTGTACTTACTGGGAGTCCTGAAATGTCAGAGTATTTCTTTGCAGGTTTACATGAAGGTGGGGCATCAATATTAAAATCTAGAAACGATTTAAAAAATAGTTAACAGGGATCTTTAACTAAGGAGAACATTTCAGTTTCTACTTGCAGAACAAATTTTGACCAAAAGCTACTATGTCTAAGTCACTTTCACATATATTTCATTACCGGTTAAGTGGAAAAACAAAGAAATTGAAGTGAAAGATTGTATGAAATGTAGGCATTTTAAATATAAATTATTTAATGAAAGTATATAAATAAAGCACCTTACTGAGCCTTCTTTTATTGTATAGCTCTATCAAGGAACAGACATCTTGGGCCAGATCTTCCTTAATCTGATTGTAAACAAATCAGTCACCTAATAGAGCTATACAAGATGTCTAAGTAAGGTGCTTTATGTATATTCTTTCATTAAAACATTTCAATTGATAATCCCTACATTTGATGCAATCAGTGTAGTGTAGGGGCCTCTTAACTGCCTATACCCCTTCAGGTTACACAATGAACGTACCAGCTACATCATGTAAAAGCTGTCCGTTAATGACAGCTGATGAGCCTGGTACGTCCTGCGGTGAAACATGCAGCAATTAATGGATAGCTTTGGCCCTGCAATCCGATTGCACACCCAAGACCTGTTGCAGCCATCAACCAGATTCCACACTGGGTACATGTCCCAGCCAGCAGCCAAACTGCACACTCGGGGCAATGCACAGACATTCAGCTGCCTGCTTGCCCACAGAGAGGCTGGTGAGGGGAAATCTTTTGATCTCCATTGCCAGCGGGAGGGGGCAAAGTCTGTGCCGTTACACAGACTGCCTGCTCTGCGCCCTCACGCACAGCACTTTAGAGTCCGAGCGCTGGGTGTCATGATATCCCAGGGCTCAGCAAGGAGACATTGATTATATAGTTTCTGCCTGATTATGCAGTTATTCTGGCTCCTAAATGTTTTGCTAACTCCTAAAACTAATTTAAATTTGTCAAGCCCTGTTTGGTAAATGATATTAGTGAATTATGTTGTGTCTCATATTTATATATAAAAAAGAAAAAGGCCTCAAAAGGGATCATCATAGAAACTACAAAGCCTAGTTTGTTTTTTCCCATCTATGCATTGTGCTAAACAAAAGTCTAGCAAGTACATACATAGTGGTTTATTACTTACCCTGTAGAGCCACAGAGAGGTTTCATGCATGGACGGATGCTTGAAAATAGCTCAGACTGCATGGATTACTAGCCAAATGTGCCACAATGTAAAAATGGTATTTGTGCAGATTTTATTATTTAAAAATGCATGCAAACCAACTAAGCAGCTTACAGTTCGGATCATTTAGTTGCCATGGCAATGCCCTTTCTAAAGCGAGAATTTGTTTCAGGTTCTTCCAGGTCCTGTTCTTCTTGCCAGCTGCTGCTCCTCCGATCCCTGAATGCTGCAGAACAAAAGAAGTGGAACTACGTCAGTTAGGTTAGACGATCTGCCCTGGAAATGGTTTTAATTTTGTTATTGTTCATTTTATAGCAGGCCACACAAACAAGTTGGTACAGGCAATAAAAATACCACTACTAATAATAAAAATATATATATATTAATTTCCCCGTCTGGCTAAACAAAACAAAAATACAATTCAAAGAGTGACTATTTGCTTTTTTTTATACTGTGAATGTTGATTTTTTTTTTTTTTATCTACACAATGAGTTAGGTGAATTAAAAGAAAAAGCATAAAATAAGAGAAATATGTGTTTTAAAAGCATCTATGGCATCTCCTGCTTATGACATCACCATGTGGCTTGGTATGCAATTTACACATTTTCCATTGTTTAGTTAATTTGCATTTCAAGCCAAAAGCAGGAGACACCACAGACACATTAAAAACAATTTTCTTTTATTTAATGCATTTGCTTGCAAAGCTAAAACAATGTATTGATCATGCTCGCAAGCAAGTATTGAGGATGCTCGCAAGTAAGGAAGTAGTTGCAATGCAACATTTCCCATTTATGGATCATCAAATTTCTATTTAAATGATGAGGAACCGTGTCTAATGAGACTATCGAGGGACTATCAAGGGATGTATCACACCCCTGAGTGACAGGCGTGATGCCAGTCTGGAGCACACCAGTTACTCAGAGGTACAATACATCCCGTGTATTTCCGAGAACAGCTAGCACACAAACCCATGGAAATACATGAGTTACATCCAAGGGGGCGACGGCAGCTACCAATTCGACCAGCACTAAAAGTATACAAATTTTCGTGCTGGTCAAATTGGCAACAGAACCAGTGACTCTGCTGCCAAATTCGCACCTGCCCTCTTTCTTCCGGATGTATTTCCGGGGTTTGTGTGCTCTCTGTTCGCAGCACACAAACACCAGAAATACACAGCCCGGCTGCTCCGTGCTAGGTGTGTGCCTGCTATGTATAGTGTTTCTTCTTGTGTGACCACTACAGGCTCATGTGAGGTCCATCCTGTCTATTAAGATATTTGTACTGTAGACTGTATAAGAAAAAGTGGAAAAAAATGAGGCTGCATGAACTTTGGGTCAAAGCTACATGGATCTGAGAGGTGGGACTGCAGGTTGCTTGGGTCGGAGAGTCAGATCCGACCCAATTTAGGAGGAAACATGGGAGCCTTTACATGCGCAGCAGTGGCGGCTAAATGGTAAAAATACTGAAAATTGTGTGTAGGTTTACTTTTTTAAGAATGGCACAACATATGTATTAGGACTTACTCAATTATTTCATAAAGTTACTTCTAGCATGACAGTTGTCCTTTAAGTACATTTTTGTTTTACATAAATGGTTGTTACCTTATATGCTGCCATTACAGGTATCTCCAATTCTGTTCAAGGAGACCAGGGACTTTGGAGTCCAGGGA
>CM069859.1:125255515-125260515 GCA_036172795.1 Pelodytes ibericus
ATGTGTGTGTGTGTGTATGTATGTGACTGACTGGATGTGTGTGTGTGTGTGTGTGTGTGTATGTATGTGACTGACTGGATGTGTGTGTGTGTGTGTGTGTGTGTATGTATGTGACTGACTGGATGTGTGTGTGTGTGTGTGTGTGTGTGTGTGTATGTATGTGACTGACTGGATGTGTGTGTGTGTGTATGTATGTGACTGACTGGATGTGTGTGTGTGTGTGTGTGTGAGTGTGTATGTATGTGACTGACTGGATGTGTGTGTGTGTGTGTGTGTGTATGTATGTGACTGACTGGATGTGTGTGTTTGTGTGTGTGTATGTGACTGACTGACTGGATGTGTGTGTGTGTGTGTGTGTGTGTGTGTATGTGACTGACTGGATGTGTGTGTGTGTGTGTGTATGTGACTGACTGGATGTGTGTGTGTGTGTGTGTATGTGACTGACTGGATGTGTGCGTGTGTGTGTGTATGTGACTGACTGGATGTGTGTGTGTGTGTATGTGACTGACTGGATGTGTGTGTGTGTGTGTATGTGACTGACTGGATGTGTGTGTGTGTGTGTATGTGACTGACTGGATGTGTGTGTGTGTGTATGTGACTGACTGGATGTGTGTGTGTGTGTATGTGACTGACTGGATGTGTGTGTGTGTGTATGTGACTGACTGGATGTGTGTGTGTGTGTATGTGACTGACTGGATGTGTGTGTGTGTGTCTATGTGACTGACTGGATGTGTGTGTGTGTGTGTGTGTGTGTATGTGACTGACTGGATGTGTGTGTGTGTGTGTGTGTGTGTGTATGTGACTGACTGGATGTGTGTGTGTGTGTGTGTATGTGACTGACTGGATGTGTGTGTGTGTATGTGACTGACTGGATGTGTGTGTGTGTGTGTGTGTGTATGTGACTGAATGGATGTGTGTGTGTGTGTGTGTGTGTGTGTATGTGACTGACTGGATGTGTGTGTGTGTGTGTATGTGACTGACTGGATGTGTGTGTGTGTGTGTATGTGACTGACTGGATGTGTGTGTGTGTGTGTATGTGACTGACTGGATGTGTGTGTGTGTGTGTATGTAATGTGACTGACTGGATGTGTGTGTGTGTGTGTGTATGTATGTGACTGACTGGATGTGTGTGTGTGTGTGTGTATGTATGTGACTGACTGGATGTGTGTGTGTGTGTGTATGTATGTGACTGACTGGGTGTGTGTGTGTGTGTATGTATGTGACTGACTGGATGTGTGTGTGTGTGTGTGTGTGTGTATGTATGTGACTGACTGGATGTGTGTGTGTGTGTGTGTGTGTGTGTGTGTGTGTATGTATGTGACTGACTGGATGTGTGTGTGTGTGTGTGTGTGTGTGTGTGTGTGTGTGTGTGTATGTATGTGACTGACTGGATGTGTGTGTGTGTGTATGTATGTGACTGACTGGATGTGTGTGTGTGTGTGTGAGTGTGTATGTATGTGACTGACTGGATGTGTGTGTGTGTGTGTGTGTGTGTATGTGACTGACTGACTGGATGTGTGTGTGTGTGTGTGTGTGTATGTGACTGACTGGATGTGTGTGTGTGTGTGTGTATGTGACTGACTGGATGTGTGTGTGTGTGTGTGTGTATGTGACTGACTGGATGTGTGTGTGTGTGTGTGTATGTGACTGACTGGATGTGTGTGTGTGTGTATGTGACTGACTGGATGTGTGTGTGTGTGTGTGTGTATATGTAATGTGACTGACTGGATGTGTGTGTGTGTGTGTGTGTGTATGTAATGTGACTGACTGGATGTGTGTGTGTGTGTGTATGTAATGTGACTGACTGGATGTGTGTGTGTGTGTGTGTGTGTGTATGTATGTGACTGACTGGATGTGTGTGTGTGTGTATGTATGTGACTGACTGGATGTGTGTGTGTGTGTGTGTGTATGTATGTGACTGACTGGATGTGTGTGTGTGTGTGTATGTATGTGACTGACTGGATGTGTGTGTGTGTGTGTGTGTGTGTGTATGTGACTGACTGGATGTGTGTGTGTGTGTGTGTGTGTGTATGTATGTGACTGACTGGATGTGTGTGTGTGTGTGTGTGTGTGTATGTATGTGACTGACTGGATGTGTGTGTGTGTGTATGTATGTGACTGACTGGATGTGTGTGTGTGTGTGTGTGTGAGTGTGTATGTATGTGACTGACTGGATGTGTGTGTGTGTGTATGTATGTGACTGACTGGATGTGTGTGTGTGTGTGTGTGTATGTGACTGACTGACTGGATGTGTGTGTGTGTGTGTGTGTGTGTGTGTGTGTATGTGACTGACTGGATGTGTGTGTGTGTGTGTGTATGTGACTGACTGGATGTGTGTGTGTGTGTGTGTATGTGACTGACTGGATGTGTGTGTGTGTGTGTGTATGTGACTGACTGGATGTGTGTGTGTGTGTATGTGACTGACTGGATGTGTGTGTGTGTGTATGTGACTGACTGGATGTGTGTGTGTGTGTATGTGACTGACTGGATGTGTGTGTGTGTGTGTATGTGACTGACTGGATGTGTGTGTGTGTGTGTATGTGACTGACTGGATGTGTGTGTGTGTGTGTATGTGACTGACTGGATGTGTGTGTGTGTGTATGTGACTGACTGGATGTGTGTGTGTGTGTATGTGACTGACTGGATGTGTGTGTGTGTGTGTATGTGACTGACTGGATGTGTGTGTGTGTGTATGTGACTGACTGGATGTGTGTGTGTGTGTCTATGTGACTGACTGGATGTGTGTGTGTGTGTGTGTGTGTGTATGTGACTGACTGGATGTGTGTGTGTGTGTGTGTGTGTGTGTGTATGTGACTGACTGGATGTGTGTGTGTGTGTGTGTATGTGACTGACTGGATGTGTGTGTGTGTATGTGACTGACTGGATGTGTGTGTGTGTGTGTGTGTGTATGTGACTGAATGGATGTGTGTGTGTGTGTGTGTGTGTGTGTGTGTATGTGACTGACTGGATGTGTGTGTGTGTGTGTATGTGACTGACTGGATGTGTGTGTGTGTGTGTATGTGACTGACTGGATGTGTGTGTGTGTGTATGTGACTGACTGGATGTGTGTGTGTGTGTGTATGTGACTGACTGGATGTGTGTGTGTGTGTGTATGTAATGTGACTGACTGGATGTGTGTGTGTGTGTGTGTATGTAATGTGACTGACTGACTGGATGTGTGTGTGTGTGTGTGTGTATGTAATGTGACTGACTGACTGGATGTGTGTGTGTGTGTGTGTGTGTATGTAATGTGACTGACTGGATGTGTGTGTGTGTGTGTATGTATGTAATGTGACTGACTGGATGTGTGTGTGTGTGTATGTATGTAATGTGACTGACTGGATGTGTGTGTGTGTGTGTATGTATGTAATGTGACTGACTGGATGTGTGTGTGTGTGTGTGTATGTATGTAATGTGACTGACTGGATGTGTGTGTGTGTGTATGTATGTAATGTGACTGACTGGATGTGTGTGTGTGTGTGTATGTAATGTGACTGACTGGATGTGTGTGTGTGTGTGTGTGTGTGTGTGTATGTATGTATGTATGTAATGTGACTGACTGGATGTGTGTGTATGTATGTATGTATGTATGTAATGTGACTGACTGGATGTGTGTGTGTGTGTGTGTGTGTGTGTGTATGTATGTAATGTGACTGACTGGATGTGTGTGTGTGTGTGTGTATGTATGTAATGTGACTGACTGGATGTGTGTGTGTGTGTATGTATGTAATGTGACTGACTGGATATGTGTGTGTGTGTGTATGTAATGTGACTGACTGGATGTGTGTGTGTGTGTATGTATGTAATGTGACTGACTGGATATGTGTGTGTGTGTGTATGTAATGTGACTGACTGGATGTGTGTGTGTGTGTGTATGTAATGTGACTGACTGGATGTGTGTGTGTGTGTGTATGTAATGTGACTGACTGGATGTGTGTGTGTGTGTGTGTGTATGTAATGTGACTGACTGGATGTGTGTGTGTGTGTGTATGTATGTAATGTGACTGACTGGATGTGTGTGTGTGTGTGTATGTATGTAATGTGACTGACTGGATGTGTGTGTGTGTGTGTGTGTGTATGTAATGTGACTGACTGGATGTGTGTGTGTGTGTGTGTGTATGTAATGTGACTGACTGGATGTGTGTGTGTGTAATGTGACTGACTGGATGTGTGTGTGTGTGTGTGTGTGTGTGTATGTAATGTGACTGACTGGATGTGTGTGTGTGTGTGTGTGTGTGTATGTAATGTGACTGAGTGGATGTGTGTGTGTGTGTGTGTATGTAATGTGACTGAGTGGATGTGTGTGTGTGTGTGTATGTAATGTGACTGAGTGGATGTGTGTGTGTGTGTGTGTGTGTATGTAATGTGACTGAGTGGATGTGTGTGTATGTAATGTGACTGAGTGGATGTGTGTGTGTGTGTGTATGTAATGTGACTGAGTGGATGTGTGTGTGTGTGTGTATGTAATGTGACTGAGTGGATGTGTGTGTGTGTGTGTATGTAATGTGACTGAGTGGATGTGTGTGTGTGTGTATGTAATGTGACTGACTGGATGTGTGTGTGTGTGTATGTAATGTGACTGACTGGATGTGTGTGTGTGTGTATGTAATGTGAGTGTGTGTGTGTGTGTGTGTGTGTGTATGTGTGTGTATGTAATGTGAGTGTGTGTGTGTGTGTGTATGTAATGTGAGTGTGTGTGTGTGTGTGTGTGTATGTAATGTGACTGACTGGATGTGTGTGTATGTAATGTGACTGACTGGATGTGTGTGTGTGTGTATGTAATGTGACTGACTGGATGTGTGTGTGTGTGTGTATGTAATGTGACTGACTGGATGTGTGTGTGTGTGTATGTAATGTGACTGACTGGATGTGTGTGTGTGTGTATGTAATGTGACTGACTGGATGTGTGTGTGTGTGTATGTAATGTGACTGACTGGATGTGTGTGTGTGTGTGTGTGTGTGTATGTATGTAATGTGACTGACTGGATGTGTGTGTGTGT